>JAODUE010019053.1:6185-20353 GCA_027564755.1 Amblyopsis hoosieri | reverse complement strand
ACTGTAGTGTGGTGACATGGTGCTGTACAGGGCTGGTTCTACTGTAGTGTGGTGACATGGTGCTGTACAGGGCTGGTACTACTGTAGTGTGGTGACATGGTGCTGTACAGGGCTGGTTCTACTGTAGTGTGGTGACATGGTGCTGTACAGGGCTGGTTCTACTGTACACTGGCTGTTGGACACACTTACGCACAAGGACTGCGAGCTGACGCTGTGAGCTGACAGGACAAAGAGCACACACACACACGCACACACACACACACACACACACACACCAGCACTCCTTCCCTGTGTGGGGTGGGAAAAACGGGCAGGGCAGTCAATCACAGTGAAAGGGAAAGTGCAAAGGGCGGTGTCACACACACACACACACACACACCCATGCATTGTCTCAAGGTCCCTGTCCATTTAGGCACATGTAGCATGTGGAGACAGAACAGGACAGGGGAGAGCGTGTCTCATTTCACACAAAGAGATAGAGAGAGAAATAGCAGCATGAAGTATATATTATATATAGGGCAGTCCCTCCACAGAGAGTGAGAGAGAGAGGGGGAGAGAGAGGGAGAGAGAGGGTATGAGAAAAATGGAATAATCGCTGGAGGAGAGAGTGTTCTCCACCCCTTGCCTTAAAGCAGCAGCAACAGAAAGCAGAGAGAGAGAGAGAGAGAGAGGGAGAGAGAGAGAGAGAGAGAGAGAGAGAGAGAGGCTGGAATAGAGGCACCGGCACAAGGATAGGAGGAAAGGAGCAAGCAGCAGTCTGCATTGGCAGCTCGGGGGAGGGTGGAGAGAGAGAGAGAGAGAAAAGAAGAATGGAGCACTTCCCCCCGATCCCTCCCTCTCTTTGTTTTTGACCCGCTCTCGTCCAACCTCTCTCGGTGTCTCTCTCCCGCCTGCCTGCCTGCATTGGTTCTGTGGTGTTCCGACCATGCCGGGTGAGTGTTGCCATGCTTTATCGTATGTCAGTCTGCATCCTTTGTGCCTGGCTCTGCTTGGGTGTGTGTGTGTGTGTGTGTGTGTGTGTGTGTGTAGCGGGGATGTTTGGCTCGGTATTCACCATAGATAGAAACGCGGAGCTCGTCTGGAGGAGATGCCGTTGAGACCACGTACCGTGTATGCCTCTCCTCCGCGTCTCCAGCGTCGAGTCTCGGAGCGCGTGCTGCATCGCGCGTACGCTAAAGACGCTCGCCCTGGACTCGCTCCTTTATCCGTGGGGGGGGGCAGTTCATTAGCCCTAGCACGGACTGGGCTCGATGCTGCGTATGTGGTCATGCGTCTTGATTTGTGAGCGACGACCAGCGTCTCGTCGGAGGCTGCCCTGACTGGCTGGCGCGGCAGGAGACAAAGCTAGCCTGTGTGGTGAGAGGAGGGCATCCAGCTAACAGGAATCAGATGACTGCACCATGCTGTAAGGTCAGCCTATTGATATGGACTCCAGCCAGGGCAGAGGCTGGCTATTAGCAGTCTGGAGTCTCAAACCCTGGCATCAAGGACAGGAAGCGAAGGAGATAGAGTTTGATAGCATTTATAGAGGCATCATCCTATAAAAGCAGATGAGAGGTTCACTAGTGGTCGATATCGGTACTTCATAGTCTTTCGTATATATTGCCATACCAGTATTGAGATTGAGTAGCCCAGGGTTTTGCGATTTATTAGGAATTAGGGGGAATGTTATGTGAACCTAATTATAGACATAGATAGTTTTAGATACTGTTCAGATTTCATACATGGTCTTTCTTTAGCCTGTGTAAGGGGGAAAATGCTGTTCTCTATATGGTCCTATTTATAATATTTTAATACATAGCTTGTATAGGTGTTTGCTCAGCATATTATATATATATATTTGTTCTGTTCATTATTGGTTTGAAAGCTGTTGACAATATTTTGACAACACCAACCGGTGCACTGTAAACCTTGGACAATAGTTCTCATTGGATTATAGATTATAGTTGTACATACAATATATTTTTGAAAAAGCAAAATGCAATCTTTGGTTCAGTAAACATTGCAGACAGTGAGCATGGTTTATTTGCTGTTCCATAATGAGAGAGCTCTGTTTAGTTGCTGCCTGCTGTTCACTTCATAGGATACAAATATGTGCATCTTCTTTATAATGGTGCTTATAGATGTGTGATATTAGTATTAGGGTGTAGTAGAAACAATAACTGGTTTGCTTTTGATATCTGTTTTCATGTGCGTACTAGTATAAATACCCATGTGTTATTGGTGTCTTATCTATTCAAATCTAGTTAAGCAATAACCTACATAAAGAATGGCACAGTGTGATACAGCCGTAAGACATATTCACAGTATTGTGCGTGTGTGTGTGTGTGTGCATGTGTTTGTGTGAATATGTGGAAAAAGACATAAATGGAAGCAAACAAAATGGGAAACAATGGACAAATGTGAAGGCCTAAGACAAGCAATTGTGAATGACGGCCCATTTTCCCTACGTTTTTCCCCCAGCTATACTGTATTGCGTGATGCATTCTTTTAAATGTAGACTGTCTCTTGGATTTCTGCTCCAGGATCAAACGTAATGTACTCTTAAAAACATATAGCAAGCATGACGGTGATATCGACAGATCAGTAGAAGCATTACAACAACCTCATACTGCACAAGCACACTGCAGCTTCTAAATCAAATCTAAAACACAGTAATACAATATATGACCAGGCATTGTGTATGTCCATGTGAGGGTCTCTCTCTCTCTCTCTCTCTCTCTCTCTCTCTCTCTCTCTCTCTCTCTCTAACTACTCTGTCATTCTCCATCTATCTGATGTCCATTGATTTACTCAGAGTTGATGAAGTGGAGCGGAGCATTTGGCCAGACCAGTGTGGTATAGGGGGAGGGGCAATGCCCCACCCAGAGGGTACTCTACCAGGGTGAAGAGGTCCATCATGCACCTGAGGCTTTTATGGTATGGCAATATTGCAAGATATGGTGGTGGTCACGTGTAAATTAATATCCATATCTAAATTATGTTTATTTTTTTATTTTTTTATTTTTTTTTACTCTTTTATATGTAAGAATGATGTCCAATCTGTTTGGCGCACATTTTTTGATATAACAATATATGACAATAAATATAAAAAACATATTTACTCATTTATTGTTGAGTCAGGGGAGAGGTTGATTTGTGATACAAAGCAGAATTTAATGAAGAGATTATGGAGGGTGTGAAACAGAGAGAGAGAGAGAGAGAGAGAGAGAGAGAGAGAGAGAGAGGTTTATGGTCAGAGGTCTAGATTGTTAACCCAAACTTGTACAGCACATTAGAGAGGGTATTTCAATATTCTGTACTCTGCCCATTAGAATAGCAGGTTAGTTCACATTAGTGACAAAGCTCAGAGAAAATAACCATAAATGGAGCTCCATTGCCGTGGCACCCAATGAATGTTTACATGTGTGAATAACTTCAATACATACTTGTACAAGTCAACATGCAGACACACTTACTCGTAGAAAAGCCACACACACACACACACACACACACGCACACACTGGAGATGACGAGGCTAACACAAGCTAATCAAATTTGCCAGGCTAGCCAGAAGCTGAGTGTCTGTTTGAAACAGCCTGGAGAGCTTGGAGCAGACGGTATTACAGATCAAGCACAAAGTTGAAGGTCTAATTTCTAAGTGCTGGAAAGCAGCGAGGACTCCATTCAGAGATGTGTGCTGGGGACATGCAAAAGAGAGGGATAAAATACCTGCTTATATACAACTGTGGATGAAAAGTGTTGGTGGTGGGCCGCGATAAGGAACATCGTCGATGAGGATGATGAGCGCATGCTCGGGAAGAGGCGCCTCAATAATACACAATAATACACATGTCAGAGTGAATGTGTTAGAGAGCTTTAAAGCATGGACTCCCACAGGCTTTTCTATTTAAACCTGCTGTTATACCCTTTCTTTGCCTCTGTTTGTTTCTATTGCTAGCCCACACACACACACACACACACACACACACACACACTGCAGTCACATTAATAGCCTGTGGTTTATCTGGTGGTCTGTTTTCCCTGTAAACTGCTCTTCCAAAACAGGGGCATGAGCGACAGGGGCGAGAGAGGTAAGAATGACAGACGAGAAAGAGAGCGAGGGTTTGCCAATGCGTCTGTTCTAGCACACTGTGAATGTCAGTTATTTTATACATGTATTGGGTGCTAATATGAACGCAGCTATTCAGTGTGTGTTATTCTTTCTCTGTGTGTCTCAGCGTCGGCCTTGGGATACTTTTTACAGTCCCTTTGTCCAATGGAAGAGCAATGAACCATTTTTAGCTTGATCATAACATTAACAAATACAGCACATCACTGTATGCACACAACTAAGCTATAATGACGATCAAGTATAATTGCAATAAAATAAATTATATAATTGAAAGTATTGCTTTGCGACCCCTAAAACTTTTGAGACCAGTTGTCGGATTGTGAACCTCATTTTGGCAACCGCTGACACTGTATTTTTGAGGCAGTATCCCTAAGGGATCGTCTGCACACAGACAGCTTGCCCTGTCTTGAGCCTACAGCATAGCGCTACAACTGCGCCCGTGACCTCGTAAACATGCACCCACCCGCCCACACACACACGTACGCGTGCATACACAAACTCCTCAGGGCACATCATTAGCCGAACGTGAGGCGTACATTATAGACGTATTTCTCGCATTGCGCACATATTTGTGTCGCGTGCTCAGATGTCTCAAAGTGGGCTGAAGACCTTTGTTCTCGTATTGTATGCTATTTATTCTGCATTTAATGTTGAGTACAAAACAACAACAGCGCACGGTGAAGGTGAGCAATGTTCAAGCCAGACAGGCCATGCGATATTATCGTGAAGCAGTCTGGAGAAATTAGGAAACACAGTGTTTAGTCTGTTGCTGCTACTGCCTTGGCATTGCAGTTGAACTTTAACCAGCCAGCCTCAACAACAGCTACTAGGCATGCAGCTGTTTACTTTAATCTAATCTACAGAATCACAGGAAAATCCAGAACTGTACAGTTTACGCTTCTATTATTATACTGTATAATGGTATTGGCATTATTCAGAGGATACATATATAAAAGATTCCTATGGTGATGAACTTTACAATGATGACCATTGTTGAGGTAAATGTTAGCTTGTACGTTCAACGTATGAAGCCTATGGAATACCAACTATGTTTACCGGGCTGACATGTCTCTCTCTCTCTCTCTCTCTCTCTCTCTCTCTCTCTCTCTCGCTCTTTCAATTATGCAAGTCTCAGCTGTATGGTCTAAGCATCAACAGCTTGTGAGCACGGGGTTATAAGGAGCTCTGGACATATTTGTGTCTAATAATTTCATAGGAGCAGCCTGTTTACGTCTTGACTCTTCACTGATCGAAGCATCTCGCACTGAATCTGTTTCCAGACACTTTCCCACTAATTAAACTCCTAATTCCCACTAATAAAACTCGTGGGACTATGTCTTACTGTTCTTTACAGCATGTCTCAGCCGTGACATCAGATTCTCCGCATAGTGACTACACATTGGTGAATTAAGCCACGGGACACATCTGTCAATGTTTCTCTTCACTGAACCCAGATCCCACCCTCCCCCTCCCCCCACCCTCTCTCTCTCTCTCTCTCTCTCTCTCTCTCTCTCTCTCTCTCATATTGCCCAAGGTCTTGACATTTTCCCAGAGTGTGTGCACTGGGGAGGGCTGAGCCATTGTTTCCTGATACAAGGAAAGAGGGCGGGAGAAGTCCAGCTTCCTGTCTGAGTGAGAGAGAGTATAGTTAATGCAAGCATTACAATTAGAAAGGTTGTTTTGTTTATAATGGCTATTTGTGTATAGATTATTTGTTTAGCAATGGGTCCGTTTCATTTCAAGTATGAGATTATTATATTTTGACATGGTAGTAAATAATTGCTCTATAAAGTTTACTGATATCGGCCAGCATAGAATATGCCTGAATGAACGAATATCCTTGGGGGGAAATGAGCGCTATCTTTTTAAACGAGAAGGGGAGGGGTGTGTTCCAGCTATAACATACAGTATCTTTTGGGAGTAGCGTGGTGTATCTCAAAGGGCAGGCTGCTACACATTCCCAGGAACTCAAGCAAAGTTGACGGCGGCTGAAAAAAAATAAAAAATATAGAATGCAGCAATTGGCATTGTAAAGGAATGCGAACCACATTGAAGTACGTTTCTGGAGCCGACGAGAGGTTCCGTGGTACGATGTTTAACATCTTCTGTAGACAGTGAGTGTTGAAGCTTGATTTATCCATCGTCGCTTTGTATTGCTGTGGCAGTTTCTGCGCTCAAATGTGTCTCCTGCTAAACCATGGTAATAGGCGGCGTATTACTAAATAATAATCATTGGCGTTTGCTAGGCTATATGTTTTCAAAAGTATTTAGGTCGCTTTTGGTTGGAGTTTGTTGTCTATCTGAGCGCGTTTGTTTTTAAAAGCCAGAGTGATCCAGAACAGTATGGGGAAGAGGAATGAGGACGCGTTTAGACTTGAGCAAAAATATTCAGGGCTAGAGGGTAAAGTTAGACACTGCAAAAGACCGCGGTATTTGATTGTGAAAGGAATTTCTTGCGTTTTGAGTAAAACAATTATACATATTGAAGCAAAGCGGGGAAATCTGGTAACTTTAGCATTTTCCTCCGTCTGTACCGTATGCAACCTGTTCATCTGGAACACGTAGCATGGACTGCGAACATTATTGCACGAGTAAACATTGCCTATACAAACATTTGTGCGCAGCATCTCAAGAGCTAGTCCTATTACTGTATTCCAATGTGTGTGAGCATCTATAACATTATTATAATAATCATTAGTAGGCCTAATAATCTGGGAATTGGTGGCGATGGTCAACTTTCATGAAAGCCTTCCATATCCTTGTAGTAGTTATTTTAATCTAAAATTATTATTTATAGACCACTGTAGCATAATACAGGCAAGTGGCAACAACGTAATATAATTTGAGGAGTAGACTACGAGAGGGTTTCTGACCCGGGTTTATTTAACGTAGAATTAATCCATTGCAAACTGTATACAAATACGTGATTTGCATAACAGATATTGCTCTGTCCTGACAAAGCCCGCTCACCAATGCAGTTTGTTGACATTTTTGGCCCTACATTGGCTGTGTTGTAGCCTAATGTTCAGGATGTTAGGATTCATGTTGTGCTTTTAGGATCCCGAAGAGGTTGCAAAATGAGATTTGCGTGTTTAAAATGGACATGCCTGCCTGGTCAAACAATTATGCAGTTATTATAGTGTAGGCTATATTACATCATCCCATATTGTATAACACCACTGCTGTTTATTGTCAACGTTTATTCACTGTAAGGAATTTATTGTATTCCTAACTAGTTGGTGTCACTACTTTAATCTATCTGGGAATACACAAGCTGGCTATTATTAAAACCTTTTGGCCTGTATATCCATTGCTGTCTAACAGCATACCATAAATAATCAATTGTTGGTGTCACCTATGACCTCCATTATTCCCTTCCTATTAACAGGAATAGTCATGTTGCCCTCATTGCCCCTTTACTAATAACAAACCTCACACACACACATGGCTTTTAGTTTAGGATACATAGGCTCATCATGAGATGATAATTGGGAAGCTTTTGTGCTTGTTTTTGTCTTGTATATTGTCCGACTGTGTTTTCCTTGTGTAGAAAGATGTCAGCCCCCTGCTCTTCACTAGGCTAGCTACTGAATGTGCCTTACCGGTCTCCCAAAGTCAGCGTTTGAGCATCTTGTCTTTAATCAATCTGTGCACGTGTGTGTGTGTGTGTGTGTGTGTGTGCTATCTAACCAACATACCTCAGCTTATAGCCATCCTTGTGCACACAATACAACTCATTCTCCTTAAGGGCACAGGTATGAGCTCATCATTATAGACATGGCCTATGACAAGGCTAGTTTCCTGGACTGTGTTAGTGTCTGTTTGACATTGTGAGTTTAACATCAATGTGTCATCGTGTTTAAATAATATGTTTGTGTGTTTTACATTCCCTGCCATAAAACGCCTATTTCCTTCCTCTATGAACTCGTCTTTGTGCGGGTTCTGTTCCCCCGGCTAATGTATTCATCGCACGGCCTCTTCCATCCTTTTATTTCCTGTCTATATAATGCCCAAACAGGCTGTGTGTGCGCGAGAGATTCATTGACTTATTTTCATGTGACTATTTGTCATTGTCCCTGTGTTTCCGTGTTCGTCGCTTATCGTGCAGAGAAGTCTTGCCCGGGGCAGTGTCTTCTGTCACAACCCAAAGTAATCTCTCCGTTGTCTGACTTGCACGTTGAGCTGCTGCCTCTGTGAAAAGCTACCTGGCCGCGGAAGCGGATCCACATCCGCACAGTTTGCCCAGGTGCCGCCTGGCACCCGGCTAATGCACTGGCTCACGTGCACGGGAGTTTTTTTTCCACACACACTGACTGGTCTAGCCGTAACGTGTGGGTCTGGGTTCTGAAAGCTAGCAGGAAGCGGCTCGGGTCGAGGCTGACTGCCCCTTCTCCCTTTCGTCCCACGAGATTGTCTTCTCTCTCCCTGTGTTTACGGATCCGCCCGATTATTCGGTGAGCGACGCTTGTTTTGCTCTGTCTGTCCCGTCGGCTGGATTCTCTCGCCGCCCCTGATTGGTGGAACCGCCGCTTGGACTCCCGGGGGGGCCCGAGTCAGCATTTTCTCTCAAGCATCTCCCCTGTTCTGCATAAGTAGTGGTTGGCAGGACCCCCCCTCATTTCTTCCCACTACCACCACCGGCACTTTTATTTTCTTTCAACCACTTTTCTGCCCGTCTCTCCTGTCGTGAGACGGCCAGTTGCTTTACTGCCTATACCCCCCCCCCCCACACACACACACACACACACACGCACACACACACACACACACACACACACACCCCTACACCGATCACTGTGTTACGTTGAACCGCTCATTGCTCTGCAGCTGTGACATTTGACAGATGGCAGGTTACAGATAAATAAAACATAGGCCTCTATGTTTTGTCCATTGCTTTAGCGGGAACAAAACTCAGCATGCATGTTGTTTTAATGGGTTAGAGTTTAGCCTGGGAAGGGGGAAAAAAACAGTTCAGGACGCTAATCTTTGCGATGTGTTCACCTGTACGCTGTGAGCATAACACATTATTCACACCGCTTGTCGAGATGAACCGATTGCACGCGTTTGAATCAGATGCAGTCGGGCGCCTGACAGACTGCGCACTGCTGTAACAGACGGTGTGTCTTTTGTATTAAGTCATGGTGCCAAGGCTTCGGGAATAATGGTTTGACGCATAAGTCATTCCTTGTCCCGGTAGCTTGCAGAGCGCATACGTTCTTCTAATGAAGCTGGAACAATTACTGTGAGATGGTGCACGGGGCGAGACCATACTTGGGCTGTTGGCAGGCCAGGGCTTCTCACTGCAGCTCCGTCTTTAAGCCCGTCTCCTCATGTAATCAGCTCTAAAGAACACTTGACAACTCACTCAGTGCTACAGCTCCTAATCTCAGTCTTAACAGCCTTGGTCTGTTATCTCACATGCAAGTTGCTAAGCCCTCGTCCCATTGGTGTTTGACCCAATACCAGTCTGAGAGCACACGCCACATGTCTCATTATGCAGATTAGGCTATATTAATGGTGTAGTCAATACAAATACTGTACCACCACTACCCAGACACACATGTATTGCCTCTGAACGAGGGTGAATATGTGTTGTATCTAGAGGGCGTGGGCTGCTAGTTCATGGTGAAACCACAACAAGGACAGGTTCCAACGGACGGCCCTTTTGCATTCGATTTTATGAAGGGCGGGTGTACCTTCCACCCAGCATTCCATGCACGTCAAGGGGAGGAAGGGGGGGGGGGGTGTTAATGGGTATTTATTACATTAATTGTCAAGTACCTACGATCAATCTGAGGCCACAACAGTTTTTCTGCAGTTTCGGGGTCGTGTAACTTTGTTTCAGGCCACGCATGGTAGTTTTAGCTACCTGGGCCTGGTCTGGTGCTGCTTGCGTCAGCCATATCGGCCTCCACAGCTAAATGACGTTGGTGACACGCCCACTTTAGATGCCAGAAGCGTTCCACTTTTGCTTCCATTGAAATGCATTACAATGCTCCATCTTCTATCAATATAAAGTCGTTGACGAGTGTGTGTGCAAAGCATCGTGTCAACATTTAACAGGGTGTACCACAGCACTAACAACGCATGAGTCATGGCCCATGGTCATGGCCAGCACTGGTCATTAGATTAGGGGTCCTAACTATATTAAACCAACAGGAGGCCTTGAGACCAGCATTATTTATTTTGGGTCACATGAAACATTTCAGCTGCATTGGTGACCGGGGTCATTTTGACTCGTGGTGGTTCTTAAATATAGAAGGTCTACCAACTGTTTCTAATTCCAAAGTCTCAAAGCAGCACTAATCCAGTCTGCGAATACTTTCGCAACGGCAGTTACTGAGCGTTTTGGTTGGTGTAGTATTTTCTAATGACAGTATTAAAGCAGCTTCAAAACCAATTTTCCCTCCTGCCTATTGCAACCCTGTGGGGTGGAGGTTATGTCCCTGTTATTTAGTGTTTCACTACATTAATTCAGCCCATCTTGAGCCATTAGCACAAACAATCCCCTTGTGGAACTAACCGCAAGCAAGCTAGCTAGCTAGCTAGCTAGCTCGCCATCCGGGAAATCAGTGCCTGTGATGTTTTAAGTGCTCTGACACATTATGGGCCAGAGGTTTGAGAGACTATATCAGATCCATATCAGATGAACCTTTCCCAGCGAGGTTGGGTCCAGACTGAGAAGCCATTTACTCCAGTTTCCTCTGCCATGCCTCTTAACCCCTAACTGGGTTTATATTGAACAGACATGCTGGATGCTATTCAGACTGTATAGGATTTAGCCTGGGAACTGGCAGCATATTTAATTGATATGTGTACACACACCCAAGCTACGGCTAGCATGTTGACAACTGTCCCATTGAGAATAGTATACCACCGCATGGTACAGCTATGGATGAATATGTAGCATTGCTGAATAATAGGAGATGAGCTTTCCTGTAGCCTAACCTTTTCAAGTATTCGTTTTAATCCCGGGCTTCTGTGTGTGTGTGTGTGTGTGTTGTAGAAGGTTTTGGAGCCTGGCGTGGCAATGGCAGGGGTTTGTGTTCTTGCTCTTTCACAGCATCCGAGGATCCTGAGCAAGGGGATGGGTTGCAGATAGCATATTATGCTATACAAAAGAGCCAACTCTCAGGTATGGGGCAAGTCCCAGAGAGACTCAGAAATCCATGCCGAGCGTAAGGCGTTCTTCGTCCTTCCCCATCTGGCAGGGGGGAGTGAGAGAGAGAGAGAGAGACAGAGACTGTGTATACACCAGCTACAACAAGTCATACAGGCTCTGAGCACGCGTATGTGTGTGTGTGCGCGTGTGCGCGAGAGGATTGTCAAGGACGAAGGAGGACATTTGCTGAGAATAGATGAAATTGGGGGAGTGAAATGCAGTGGTTCAGGGGAGGGAGCGGGTGACAAGGAGAGTACAACAGGACATGCTGGTAATACTGGTTATGGGCAGCTGTTTGACAGATACTGCGTGCGTGTCACATTGGAGATGTCCGAGTCATGATCATCACTTAACAAGACACTCAAAGACGCTCAACGGTGTCTTTTGCCACCATCATTACAGCATATTATATATGTGAATTACACACTATTATGTTGCATTATAATATGACTATTACTATTAATTTATTCATAACTTGTTGCTCGTTCTGCACTGAGTTCAGTGATATTCTAGTATGCTAGGGTGAAGGCAAAAGAGAACCATATTAAGATATCGCATTCTCAAATCACATTTATAGGCCTGCCCTGTACAGCATTAGCCCGCACCCTAACACACACTTCCAGAGGCTAAACTGAGACGAAGTTATATTCCATTGGCTGCCATTCTCCCTGCCCTTTTCAGCACAGCACAGCACATTTGCGTTCTTGCTGCATGGAGTTGGGTGTTCACATGCTAAGTACCAGTTTCAAATGTTAAAACATTTTTAGCTATGGTGGTGTAACTCTTGGATGTTTTAATTGTGAGCATTGGATCTTCCGGAAAGGAAATTATGGGGCTGACATTGCAAATTCTGATGAAATGTCTGATGAGTGCTTGATGTCAGTTATCATTTATGACATTCTCCATGGAAACAGAGATATGGCAGTAATAGTGTGATTGGCAGCTTCTGGGTCGAAACAATGTACTGTACCAAATGAACAACCTTGTCATTATATTTAATTTTGATATGAATATTGATATCCTTGGTCCAGGTCAGCCCCACAGTATGCAACCATCTAACCTCGCACAGAAGATCTCACTAGCTAAACTTCTTGCTTTTCCACCTCACTTAACACCCTCTCTGTTCTGCCCGGTACCCAGCCAGCCAATCACAGAGCAGGGTTAGCTAACAAAGACACTTTCTCCTACAGCTGTGCTTTTTAGAAGCTCCTAAAAGTGGATTCCTAGATGAAGCTGTTTGCGTGTGACTGTTTATGCATTTTCGTGGCTGGTGATGAGGGAGGGACGGAAGTTAGGCAGAGGAATAAATGGGGATATCATACTATTGTCAGTCTCACACTGGGCAGTGGATTTGACCACAATGCTGATCTACCATACAAAGGGCTTCCCTGCAGCTCCTAATCTGTCATTATGGCTACAGGCTTTTTCCTGAAATGTTTTCTTTTTTTCTCTCCACTGAGCAGACGTGCACACATACATAAACACACACATTAGGATTACCCTTTAAGCCCTCCATAGAGGACATTTATTAAAAGAATATTCTCTCTCATTACACTGGCAATTGAACTTCTGTCGCACTCATTCTGCCAGTGAAGTTGTCTAACTAATGTTGGCTAGCTTAACTGTTACCTATATCCCTACAGTAAATAGCATGTTTAATACAGCTACACTATTGAGGAACGCCGTGGGCCAGGTTAATAGGAAAAGACAGGCAATCATTGTCTTAGAGTACATTTAAGATGCAGTGTGACTTTACAGTTATCTTAAAATATGCACAGAATAATATGATTATAATCAGAATGTCAGAATGGCTTAGTTTGGCTTTTGAAAACCAAAATAGGTATCTCTTGCCAAGTGATAAACCCTCTCATTGATCGGGGTCATTTTGTGCTCGTTGTCATCGGTTTCTTTAACGCAGCTTTATACTGAACCCAATGCTATGTTGCGCCTGCAACATTTCACTCCGCAGCCAACGGAGCTCGCTGTGTTGCATTGATTCCAGGCTCATTTTAATGACTCATGCTCTCTGTTTATCAAAGAACCCCCTCTCTAACATGAATTGTTCAAGGCTCCGTATCTACCGAGAATATAGCCTATATAGAGATACACATTTGATATTTATTGGCGACAGTATATAGCACCGCTGAAACAGTGAAAGTAGGGCAGCGTCAGACACAGTGAACAGCAGAAAGCTTTTTACTTGTCTTCTAATCCTCCTGGCTGGCAAAGTGTGTAGGAAATCAGGCTTCTGAGCTGCTTTTGTCAGATTGTTGCTCACTGTGTTAAAGATGCACTTTGTGAGCGCTGGCAAATGTTACAGTAGGCCCTGTTGTCTGTTTATATCGGTAAAAAACTAACTAGTGGCGAGGATGCTCAAAACACACATAAATGTCCTCTAAAAACACATAGGCTACACACATAAATGTCCTCTAAAAACATATAGGCTACACACATAAATGTCCCCTAAAAACATATAGGCTACACACATAAATGTCCCCTAAAAATTGAAGGCTACACACATAAATGTCCTCTAAAAACACATAGGCTACACAGACAAATGTCCCCTAAAAACATATAGGCTACACACATAAATGTCCCCTAAAAATTGTAGGCTACACACATAAATGTCCTCTAAAAACATATAGGCTACACACATAAATGTCCCCTAAAAATTGTAGGCTACACACATAAATGTCCTCTAAAAACACATAGGCTACACAGACAAATGTCCTCTAAAAACACATAGGCTACACACACAAATGTCCTCTAAAAACACATAGGCTACACACACAAATGTCCTCTAAAAACATATAGGCTACACACACAAATGTCCTCTAAAAACACATAGGCTACACACACAAATGTCCTCTAAAAACACATAGGCTACACACA
>JAODUE010019032.1:0-24513 GCA_027564755.1 Amblyopsis hoosieri | reverse complement strand
TATATATATGAAGAGTTCAGATGTAAAAACCAAGTCGATCTGACATCTTATATATAAAAAATATAAATATATATATATATTTAAATATCATCTTACAATTTTGGAAGATATAACTTTTTATTCTAGTTTAAAGTTGCTAATTGCTGTTTTTTCAGATGGACTTAGAGGTTTTGCATTTGAACTCTTCGTATATACACACTGTATATACGCTCGTACACACACACACACACATGTATTTTAATTGATCTAGTTGGCACATATAAATACATTACTGTGTGGTGCAGGTATATATTTGCATTTTTGTTGTGTGTGTGAGCACATTTCGTGTGTTTGCGTGTGCGCGGTTTTTCGTGTGCGTGCGCGTGTGTATGCGTGCGTATGTGTGCGTGTGCGTGTGTGTGTGCGTGTGTGCATGTGCGTGCGTGAGCGTGCGTGTGTGTGTGCGTGCGTGCGTGCGCGCCATGGGACTCCCTCGCTGGCTCCTGTTGTTTGTGAGCTCAGCTGAGAACAGAGGAAAGAGTCCCGCAGCCTGCCTCCACATCCTTCTGCTCCATCTGCCTGTTTCGCTCAGTTCCCCATAAATTAAAAGGCGCTGTACATCTGCTTTGGGCTACATTGTTAGTTGTGTGCGTTCGCCGGTTCCTGTTTATGAAAAAAAATTAAAACACGTTGCTGCACTTGATTATTATTATTACCCCTGAAATACCCAGTTTTTTTTCGCCGAGAAGAAAGACCACAGGCCTCTGCCTATACAATAAGACAAGTGGGTATGTGGAACATCTCAAGTAAAGAATAAGAAACAGGATAATCTGTTGACGGTTAACACAGACCTGGATTGCCAGTGAGTGAGGGCCTGGTGTTGTCACATCCGGTGGTTGTATTGAGCACCCAAGTGCAGAAACGATATAATTTAATGACCGGTTTAGCAGAACAAAAAAAACCTTAAAAACACGGTCAAAAATAAACAAGGGATATTGACTAAATGATCCAAACCTAGGCAGACACAGGAGAGAGTATGTAACACACGAGGGAATGAATACAGATGTGCGATAAGTGAGGCAAAAACACAGGGTGCCGGGGGGAGACATCCACAGGTTGGGAGGGGAAGTGCAGGAAAACACAGGGACAATCCTGGAGACAAGCAAACGCCTGTTTCCAAAGCAGCGTTCAGCCACAGCACCGAGCTGTTAAACGATTAAACACTGGCAACAGGATAGCAGCAGGTTAAACACATAGCTAGCCACGTGTCAAGGTGTGGCGTTTGTAGCCGAATGAGGAGGATACATACAGTTAAGTTGTAGTGTACATCATTCTGGTTCTACATAACCTGTACTACTTGAAGGTAAAGTCAATCTATTAGCTAAATGTGAATTTGTCAAATTCAACAAATATCTTCTTCTCCTGCTTAAGGAAAGATGCACGCGTCAGGGTGAGCAACGTAGATAGGAAAGTACTTTCATATCTACGTTGCTCACCCTGACGCGTGCACCTTTGTGCAGTAGTGTCACACACGTTGCTGAGTCTGCCCACCGCTGTCCAGAGCTGTAAAAATCTGTGGCAATGGCAAGAGAAATTTCCCCCCCGACACCTTAAGCAGCCTGGATGGAGAATGATGAAGAGAGGTTGGCTGCGTGATCTGGCACTCCGAGTCATGATTTGAACTTGCAACACAGCTCGATGAACAGGTAGATCCATGTAGAAACAAAGATGCACTTGGCATCATTTAAAGACAATGCTGAATTAGTTGTTGGCATCCTTTGTAAGCTTCACGCTCTTTGATGTCTTGTTTCCTTGCTGAAATCTTGAACACATACCTTAAATTATACTTTGAAAGCTCCTGCAATTGCTTCAATTTTAATTTAATTTGTCCACAGCCTAGTCAATTCCTTCAAGGGTTTGCTATTCAATATGTCATATTCTACTATTAGATCCTATTAGGCAAGTGATATTCAGATAGGAGTGCTTGTGCTTATTGTATTGTTAGAGGTACACAAGAAAAAACCCTAGAGAGAGCAGGTTTGAGTAGGTAACTGTGTATCGTATTGTGACAGTACCCTTTAATTCACATATTTATCACCAATATGAGTGCAAATCTCACAGGAGTCTGCTCCGAACATGTAAACATGTAATTTAATTAAGACATAAATCAGGCCCTTGACACAGCTATTGCTAGAACTAAACAAATCTCTATAACAACTAGTTGATAAGTAATATATTTCTTATATACTGTATTATACTCTGCTTTGCAGTAAGCTTTTCTCACTCCAAAGGAGAACTCATGTCTGAGCCTGCACCAACAAACAAAGCTAATGCCCTTCAACGTAAAGCTGCAACAACTAATCGATTATATAAAAAAAAAAACGAATATGTTCATCAATTAGTTGCTTGGCTAAGCTTATTTAGACCTAAGTCAAGTGGAGCGAGAGAATGAAGGTATGTGCAGAACCGAACTAGCAGTTCCCAGAAGCACGTGGTATTTTAACATTGCTAATTTGCAAATCAAGTAGCTTGTTAAGTAGTAAATAATTTAATGATCAATTAAACCTGTAGCTTCCACCAAACGTATATTTTAAAACATTTTGGTATCACCTTTTCTTGTGCCAACTCTACGATGCTCATTCAGACCTCCATCTACCAGAGCATTTATCTGTACTGTACGCAGCAGTATTCAACCCACCGTCACCATTGGAAGAGATTGCTACAGTATGCATGTACAGTGAGGTATCCCACAGGGGCAGAAGAACAGTATTGAAGCAATGTTGCGGTTGTTGCAGTTAACCAAACAGTAATTGATTTATAAGCTTTATTAAGACCTCATCTTATGCTAATTAACACATTATAAACTCTATTCTGAGAAATGTTATATCACATTTCGGTAATAAAAATCATGTTTCAATATACAGTAACTTGATACATACAGTAGTGTCAGATTTGACAATATGAACGGTGTATACGATGCCCAATAATACTGTATGTGTTGCTTGGTGCCGATTCATTCAGTATACACACTAGTAAATGAGAAACATTGTTCATCACAAAATTGAACTTTCTACACACAATGCAAGCTGCACTGGCTAAAGGCTGCATTGTGTGTGCAAAGCCTATGTGGTGTAAATCAGTAGTATTTAGTGGGTATATAGTGGGATTTTAGGGCTATATAAATTGAGTGTAATTTGTTCGAAATGCAATAGACGTCTGTCACTGTGAGTGAAATGCTCTGTTTCTGTATTATCTCTAGTCGATAAGCCCCTTTGATTTTGCCAGCTACCCAAAGATTCTGACGAATCCGGGCCTCTTCTCCTTGACTGCTCTGGAAACTCTACATTGCCTGTCATTCACATGAATGAGCACAAACAACTGTTTGTCAATGGGTTTCGCAACGACAGACCAACCAGGTGGAGAGAGCAGAGTTGTTGATCAAAATCTTACTCTTTCTTTCGTTTCTAGCTAGCTCTCGTTAAAACTGCCAAATCCTACCGAACACAGCTTTAACGTGGGAAATGTGTATTTTTTTCATTAATCAGTGGGTTTGCTAAAATAGTTGTTAATTGCAGCCCTACTTCAGTGCCCCCTGGAGTCACTTCAACAGTCACAGTCACAATGTCCTCGTGTGCCCTGAATTAATTTAGCATCCCGCGCATGTGTGCACCTGTTTCCTTCCCTGAATACATCCAACAAAAAAAAAGCCAGCCAGATGAAATATGTTTCACATCAAACGATGCAAATCTGTATTCACGATGTGTCAGCTGGCTACAGATGAATAGACGTTTTAGCGGACAGGGCGAGATAATTGGGACAAAAGGGATTGCAGGATGCCCCCTTCGGAAAGGACCAGCCATGGCTGGAATAATGACTGTAATCAGAGGTTGTGGTCACAATGTTGCTCTATGCAGAACACCCTGGCCGCTGGGGAAGACCTGTGTTTGTCTTTGACATTACCACGCAGGGCTGGAGGGGGAGCAGCCATATCTGGCCATGGCTTGGTAGCTGTGAACCGTGCAGTTGAACAGGTGTTGCGGGGCGGCCAGGCCATCAATCTCTCACCGGCCCCTCTCTGTAGGATTCAGGGTTAATTATCGTCAAATAAGCCATTAAGGAGAGCGATAGCGGTGCGGACGGTGAGGGGATGCTAACCTTGGCGAGAGGAATCGGGGCTGGATGTCTGGGTCGGAATGTGTTGCCATGGTAGTGATTCTTATCAGAAAGGTCTAGTTGAGGTCGGTGTCAAAGTAAGATCGCCACGAATACAAAATGGCAAAATAATCTAAAGTGTACAGTTGGTGTAAACGCAAAAATAAAATGGTTGGCATTATCAAAGATGCTGGAGCAACTATCATCGAGAGTGGATTCTAGCTGCTAAGTTTTTCTGGCAGGGAGACAGTGGAAAACTTAAGACTTGCAAAGATGAAAACTATATATTATTATTATTTTTATATTAATAGAATTATAAAAGTATTTGATTAACATGGCCAGGCTATCAAGAACTAGCAAGTCTCAGGTAAAAAGTAACGAGGAAAAGCACTAAAGGTGAGCATCTATGTTAAAATGATCTAGATTCATACCTATATAAAACACCCTCGTAAAGCTCAGTTTTTTTTATTACATTTCTTAACCGTATCCATCCCATTCAGGATTACTTCATAATGCATAAATGGAAAATGCCATTAAGGTTACTTTTCACTCTTAACATATTAATTGGCACTACAGTGGATGCGGGTGCGTATAGTAAATCGTATCCAGTGGAGAGTCAGTGACACCTGACCTATTGAAAATGTTACAGTGTGCTTATACCTTCATTTATCTACCCAATGTGCCCATGAATATTTAAGGCTGACAATTAAACCCCAGCTGACCTGCAGAATGAAGCCAGACCAATCGTCATGCCGTCAAAGTGAAGCATTGCGTGCACGCACGCACGCACACAAATGCGCAGTCACAATGTCACTGTCTTGGCCCACACATGACAGGCACGTCACACGCGTGTCGTGTTGGTGAGGGAGCCAACACGCTTGTTGAGTGTCCCGTGTATTGTTAATGTCTGCACGGGGTCAAAGTTAATACAAGTCAGTATCCCCCTTCACCTTGGTTTGACGGTGCAGAAAATCTATGCTGAGTATGCTGCTATGGAAAGAAACGCAACAAATCTGAATATTGTAATATCTTGTTGCATACAACCCATACTGGGCTGTATTGTATGCGACAACCACCTTATCAATACAACTGTATTCCCCAGTAGCCTTACAGTAGATTATGATTATTCTTTTCAAATGAAAAACATTAGTCCATGAATTGAGCAATGTGGTGTAAACTACTGAAGCTGACATATCCCTACATAGCTAATGTATGCCAGTCACCCCACTCTGCTGTCAAAACACTATTTCAATATTTGATGCAAACCCACACTAACAGCTTGCCATATTCCCAAACATGCATGTCTTATGCGTAATACACATCGCATTACGCTAGATCGCCTGGGCTGATTTAGGATATTGGGGTGGAAAAGCATAATGCCTGTCAGCTTGTTTTCATCTCTAACCATGTATTAGTGCATTTGTTCCCTGACAATGAGTTCTGAGGTGGTCCCGGAAGTTCTAAATGATTTAGTTAATGCAGAGCTTCCATTGAAATTAAGCAGTCAGGACATTTCACAGCAAAGGTGGCCTGCCTGATGTCTTTCCATAGCGAACATGTCTATAGGTCAGATTACCATTTCATGTTATGAAATATAAATGAACCAAAGCTTCCACTCCATAATCACTCTCTTATATTTTTACCACAGTAGAGAGGATGATGGAAGTGAATGACTAAACTCTAATCATATCGTCACACCCTGAGGTTAAACCTGCCCGTTTCGCGCACCGAAAGAAAATAGCGGCGGAATAGCACGGGATATAAATGTTCCACATATGTAAAGCATTGCAATTATTCATGTTTCAGCGCGATATTATGCAGTAAAGCCATCAACCGCATAGCACGTAATCATTCACGGCCAGCCGCCCGCCAAAACTTCAAACTTGATCTTAAGAGCGTCTCGGCTAGACTCGTTCAAAACTTTGACTGATATTTTCATTCACTGATTCTACCCGGAAGTGAACTCTATTACCTTAAAGTCTCCCAGGCATACGTGATGCAGCAATTTAGTACAAAAACATTCTTCTAAATTGTTTCACGGCATACACATCCCCTTGGTTCGTTCTATGCCAGAATGCCGAGTTTCCATTTGTGAAAAATGTCTGGTTAGGCCTCTATCATTATAGCAATCATTCTTTCGCTGTTGTATCATTTCTTCTAAAAAAAAAAACATCTCTCTAAAAGGCCTATAGCATGTGCCAGGGCCGGTATTTGTAAAACCACTATTATTTTGCTCTGACGGTGATCTCCACAGGCAATCTGCATCAAGCACTGTTTGCTATGGGAGTAGAAATCAGACACCTGTCTCTGCTGTAAGAGTCCTTTTTTATTTTTTGCTTTACAGCAGCTACCAAGCAACGAGGCATATCGAAGCGTCAGAGTGTGAAAATGACTCCTTGTGGGACGAGGGGAAGTTGGGTTGTAAAATATAGACGGCATTACGGCTGCAGGGCTTCATGGGAGTAATAATCATCAACACTTCTTCTGCCACCTCCATCACTGCTGACATCTGGGACAGTAATCACGCCTTAAACGAAATCGCCACCATCATGTCAGCTTTTTCTTTTGGGGAGGTGGTTATAATTTACTCTAAATATCTGCATAATGCTACAGTATATGCCCGGGCGTCAACATGGCCTCCATTTGCCATTCCATCCTCTGTTTAAAAAGCATGCGACAATAAGGTTACTGGCAGGTTTGGATGGGTCCGTTGTCTATATATGTCCCCGGGGGATCGTTTAAAAACGTGTGATTCCAGGCCCTGGGGGAAATAACAGCCGCCATGTTGTGTGTATGCCTTATTGACGTTATTCTGCCAGCATGCCATTTTGACTGTCAGATGAGGAGCCTTTTAAATGCGGAGGAGAGAATGTTGTCACAAAAACGCATACTGTATAGGCGAAAAATTGTGTTATTGCAACAATAATACATTATGGGGTGTCGCTTAATAATAACTGTAATCTCCTACCACTTGTTTACTGCTGTGTGTATGACGTGATACTGTACACCGAGTACAATCGTACATACGGCATAATATCGCCATATATTCTTCAGCCTTTACATTGAGCCTGCCGAGGAACATTTTCATCGAGTGTTTTATGCAAATCCAAAGCACCCTACTGTCACCTATAACGTGATCACCGTGGGGTTTGTATCCATGCTGGTCCATCATGATGTAGCTCACCGCCCTTCATTAGACCGCACATATTTATATTGAAGGGGGTGTTCAATCATAAGCGAGCCGGGTCAAGCAGCTCTGCACAGCCGGGAGGGGGAAGGTGGGGGGCTATGCATCTTATCGTAGGAACTACACGGACGCGTACTTGCTTACTTGGCTCATATACTCCTGTTGAGCAGATAACATCCCACGAGCAATTCTCTTCATTCACTATTACCGCCCGGGGATGGGGGGGGGGCTAGCAAATGGATAGTATGCTTGAGATGTCCTCCGAGTAATTTCTCCCAATGCATCTGATGCTTTCTCCCCAACACGCCCCCCACACACACACACGCCATTATATAAAAAACATTATTAACATCAATTACTGAGGAGAGCAAGAGAGGGTTGCCATATCCAGATGGATGCCCCCTTAAATCTGTCTTCAATTACTCTCCGCTAACTTCCATCTTCCAGATGAATTCTGATTAGCTGATCTGGCAATTTTACTGAGCCAGACTGAAGAGCCCTTGTTCCCCACTCCTGAGTGCAACCTGGCTGCATCTGAGTATTGTGTCCCTTTGATCAGGGCCCTCTTATTACCTTGAAAAAGCCGATAGAATCAGATTTTGCATTGGCTCTTCCCTCCTTCGCCCTCATTCAACTCAGAGATCACAAGCTCTTTCTGAGGAGACGCGGGGAAAAAAAACCCCAGTGATCCTAGAAGGGCAAGTGAGCTCTAATGCCTTATAGTTGCGACCCACCAACCCTTCCCCGACCTGCTATGCATGTCTAGCAGTGCTAACCCCTCGCTGTGACCTGGGCCCTGTCTGTCTGTCTGGGTAGCGAGCTACTCCCCTCTTGTGGCCATGCGTGGACACGGCCGTGTCTGAGACTCACCGCTGGTGCCACCACAGCAGAATGCCCCCCCATTCCCATCTTTCATAATAGAGAGAATGGAATTTAACAGAGAGGGTTCAACGGGCGGCACTTCTGCATTTGATTTTTGGAAGGGTGGGGGTGGGACTCAGCGTACCGGGCAAGTCAACGGGGAGGGCCGCGGATTTCACCATAATATTGCCCATTATTTTTGGCTAGGGGTGTTAATGGGTATTTGCATATTTTACATTAATTCCCAAGTCTACGATCAATCTGAGGCCACAACGGTATTTCTGCAGCAAACTGTTTTGGGGGTAAATTGACTTTGTTTCAGGCCATGCGTGGTAGATTTAGCTGTCTGGGCGCTGCCCACGTCGGCCTCCACCGCAAAATGACACGCCCGCTTAAGAGACCGGAAGCGTTTTATTTTTGCTTCCATTGAACTGCATCGCAGTGCTCCATCTTTGTCCTTATTCCAATGAGATTGCTCAAGCTGTAGCAGGCATCCAATGAGATTGCTAATACTGTAGCAGGCATCCAATGAGATTGCTAATGCTGTAGCAGGCATCCAATGAGATTGCTAATGCTGTAGCAGGCATCCAATGAGATTGCTCATGCTGTAGTAGGCATCCAATGAGATTGCTCATGCTGTAGTAGGCATCCAATGAGATTGCTCATACTGTAGCAGGCAAGGGAGGAACAGGAATGTGTACATTTGAACCAGCCTATAGAATTTGCACCTCTGCATGTCCTTATATAATGAGCATCACCAGGGGAGCGGTAGACCCTTGCCATTAACATATAGAGGCTTTATTTAAATCCCATTCACGTTGGCATCCATTTAGGAGAGTGATGCCAACAGATTGTTGCCGTGGCGTCGCCCGCGGTCCCGATTGAGGCTCAATTTGATAATTTCATCTGATTGTGATGTAAACAGCGTCATGATGGATAAGATCTCATTACAATAGGACAGTGAGAGTTTTAATTTCCTGTGCGTGTTCCGTCTTTATTAACGTCAGCGGCAGCAGGTCGTTACGGAGAAACCCGTGGTTCTCTGGACCACACGGGGAGGGCGGGGGGAGGGGGGTGTGTGTGTGTGTGTGTGTGCGTGTGTGTGCGCGTGCGCGTGTGTGCGTGAGAGACACAAATGGGAAAAGGGATTACGCCGGAAGTGATCCCTCCACTCGGGAAAAGTGTTCTTTACCACGCTGAAACAGGGCGGTGTGGAAACCGTACGACTCCATGCACATTCAGTACAAATAAAAAAATAAGCCCAACCCCCATGAGAAAGGTACAGCCCTGGCTGTTTCCTTATCTCACCAACTGTTCCTCCGCAAGTCTCAAAATGGCTCCCGGAGTGGCAGGACAGCAGCTGTTGTTGACATTGTAGACAATGTTGGTGTCTGTCAGGTACGGAGAAACTGCAGCGGAACACACGCGCACACGCACAAACGCACGCACGCACACGCACGCACGCACGCACACTGACTATCCATCATGTGGAGCAGGAGGAGAAAAAGAACTTCAATAATAAACCTGTCAACACTGCAATCTGAATACCCAGGAGCCGGTCTCAAGCCGACCCCTCCTCTCCCCCCTCCCCCCGACCACCCCCGGGCAATAGTCATCATTACGGACACTCCTGAGAGACAGCATCTCATCTATCAGTCAGTCACACACTCACACGCATACAGGCCACCCCACCCAACACACACCACCACCTTCATCACATCAACTCCATTTGTCCCATTACCTCCTTTACACACTCTCAACACGCCCCTGCTGCTTCGAAAAGAGGAATGACACGGTACTGTGTGAGTGTGTGCGTGTGTGAGTGTGCGTATGCGCGTGCATGTGCATGTGTGTGTGTGTGTGTGTGTGTGTGTATGTGTGTGTGTGTGCGCGTGCGCGTGCGTATGCCCTTGGTGTCTTCATTACCGCTTATCTCAGCACACCTACCTGCTGTGACTGAGATGCGCTGAGATTCGGAGGCAGCCTTGTTTGTTTGTATGTTTGTATGTTTGTTTGTATGTATCCCCCCCCTTCCCATTAAATCGTAATCCTTAAATTAAGGTTTGCCGCGCTGAGCTGAGAACCCGACTATATCGCCCCAGAGGCTTCTGGGAGGTCTAGGCAGCGCGCCGCCACGCTCGTGCGAAGGAAAAAAGGGGTTGAGAGTTGAGGGGAGGGGGGGCAGTTGCCCGCTAGAGAGTTACACCCCCCTGCACCCAATCATTACCGCGCTGAATATATATTGATCGATGTACTGTAGCTTATATGAGCTAAATGTGAGCTATTCCCCGGACACTGGCCTCCGCCTAACAGCTGCAGGGGAGAGACGACCACACTCCATGTCTGGAGGTTGGGCAGAGCAGCACACCCTGTGTGAATATGTTCCAGCGGTACAATGTCTACATGTCCTGCGGAGGTCTGACGGGGGGAGGGGGGGGGACGGTCGAGTGTTACGGCCGGCTACAAGACGCCTCCATCTTCTCCCGCCCTTGCCGGTGTTGAACAACGTCTAGTGTCTGCAGCGCCTCTCGTCCTGTGGCCCGGCTTGCACCACAACCCCCGCACACAGTAGCCATGCTGTATGCTCGCCCTTGACATTAGATGTCGGCCGATGTACACTGTGGACCCCCGAGGTAAAGTTGAAATGCTACTGAGGCTCCTGAGCGTGTGTGAGGGCTAGATGTGTGTCCAGAGGGGGGGAGAGAGAGAGAGAGAGAGAGAGAGAGAGAGAGAGAGAGAGAGAGAGAGAGAGAGAGAGAGAGAGTGGGAAAGAGAGAGAGAGACACAGAATGAGAAAGAGAGATAGCTCTGTAACAGAATCTAGCAGAGCACCCCTCAGGGGACAGCAGTAATTAAACAGTGATTAAATTAAGGGGCAATGCGGGCAAAACACTGGCTGACTGACACATTTCTCTCTCTGGTCTCTCTCTCTCTATCTCTCTCTCTCTCTCTCCCCCCCCCTCCCCACAGTCTCTTTGAGGTTTCAGCACTGTCGCAGAGCATTGGTTTCTGTTGACCTCCAATTACTCACCCACTCTGAATTCTTCAAGGTCCAATTTTCGAAAACTATTTTCTTAACTGTGTTCAGTGCACGGATCACTGCACATTTGTTTCTGAGACGAGAAGAGCTGGCACACACACTTGCGTACGCAACAGACAGGAGAAGAAGAAGAAGAAGAAGAAGAAGAAGAAGAAGAAGAAAGAAAAATAACACTTAAATGCATATAGTGTCTCCGAGCTTCCAAGACTATCAGTGTTTGCTTCAGATAAACTCACAAACTACAATCGCTCTAAAGAATGCATTTACCGGCCTTATCACTCTTGACTACAGATAGACACAGTGCAATAACAATGAGCTGCCAGTGACTCAGATACAGGCACTCGCAAGGAATCCAAAGCAGGTCTGACTTTCTTTTTCTGCCCAAATACTCGGGCACCTTTAGAAGTGCTTTATCAAATACTCTCCTGTTGGGGGGGGGGGGGGGAATACCATAAATTACCTCTGGCGACTCCTTAAACCCACAGCAAATAGACAGAAGAGCTGAGCAACAGCAATAAAACTAGCTTTAACAAAACAATCAGAAAAACCGAGACACTCAAATTGCTTTCCTCAGAATCTGAAATTCGGCGCACGATTGTGACTCCCTCCACCAAGTTGCCCACAATGCCTTAGGTCAGCAGGCCGCTGTATAGATTTTTATAACCTGGCCTATAAAAGTACATATTGAGGGTCCTTTAACAAGCCTTTAAGTCCTCTGACTGATAGCGGAGGAGGTGCTCTTAATATTTAATACACATTCAAATAGCCGAGTGTGGAGGTGGATTATGGGGCACACCTAGAACGGGGCTACCACGGCGGATGAGTTCAAGGTGGCAGGTATTGATTAAGTGCTCGATGAAAGCACTGCCAGTTAAAGGCCAAGCCACCGCACATCTCATAAAATAATTATCTGGCCTATACACAAGGCAGTTAGCAAACACAGGCGCAAGCACATTCTAGCTTGCCATACAGAGGCCGATTATAAGTTATTAAAGAAGCTACTGACAGCAAGCATATAAGTGTGCTTGTGAAGGTGGGCCTTGCCCAGGAAAATGGAGTTGATTCCTTTTGCCACAAAATCCTATAACAGTGTGGGGTGACATCTTGAGATTCTCTTCTGTCTCTTTTGTTAAACAAAACAGACATGAGGCCATATCTTATTACCGGCGCAATGCGGCCCAAAGCGGTTCTTTGCTAGAACCGACGCAGTTGTCATTTTCCCGTCCAGCGCCAAGGGTGTCTAAATAGCAAATGCACTTGCGCCATTTGAGCGCCCGTGGGTGTGTTGGTCTAAACGTGAGGTGTGGTCTAGCGGATTGCTGGCGCATTGTTATCTTGAGGCAGCGGAACGTTATTGCGCTATTGACCAGCAAACCTGGTCTAAGGTCAACGCACGGCAAATTATTAAGATAAAATTGCCTATGGCGGTTGCACAACGAGTTACACACAGGGACGCACAGGAGCGCACAAACATGCAAAGGATAAGAAATTAAAATAGTACAATTTAAAATATAATAATTGTGTAGCCTACATCTACATATTTTATGCATCTTGGTAGAATCTCGCTGTTGCCTAGATGGTCTGCTCCAGTGCTTTCACAAACCCACGGGTATAATAGCAATCCGCCCATGGTGCAATCTGGAGCGTCTGGATTTGGGAATGGGAGATGACACTGATTGTTTTCTCGTATGTTTCACCCAAAACACATCTATGAATATTAAAGAGAGTAAGTCCAACAGGGGGTATCATTTATCTGCCGTTAAAATGGCAAAAGTGGATTTGGACATGCCCTAAATGCAGTTTGCGCTTTAGACCATGCGCTTAGATCAGTCTCAAAGGCTATGTTCAGCAATCCTTAGTGCTCAATTCCAATTTAGTGCTCAAATCCTACTTTTTTTGTTTGTTTTGCTGTTCACATTACCTGTTCAAAAGTGGCCCGTATCAGATTCTAGTCTAGAACCGGTCACGGTTCTGAACTGACCCGAGTTTGCATGCGCAAACCAACAAGACATCGCATGCAGTGCGACGTGATGTGTCTAAAGTAGACTGAGAGCAACTTAGCTTCTACTGTCACTATATAAGTTGACGTGCCGTGGAAGACAGCGAATTTGTGCAGAAGAAGGCCCAATAGCCGACTGTTGTAGGCTACTAAAGCCTGTTAAACACTCACATGGAAAAGTTACTCTGACCGGCATAATGTATATTGCCCGCAGACTGCCAGTGGATTACATCTGCCCGTACTCTGTGTTGATCGTGAGCATTGAAGCTTTCAACGACAACAGATATAAAGTAGGCCTATTGATCCAATTGTGGGGCAAGGAGGCGAGGTCAAAAACCATGTAAAAGGTTTTCCTTTAATTTATTTCTTGTGTATTTCTGCTACTACAGTGTTCGAATTACGCTGAGGCCCGGGATGGCCCGGCCCCCTTAGTTCTGGCCAGGGAAGTTCTAGTTCAATTTTAAATCACAATTTGGGGGACCATTAATATATTTCCTTTCGTAGTCATGTTGTGCCTATGAACTGTCAAGAACACACATGCGTGGCATGAGTCACCATCGCTAGTTAGCGCAATCAGGCTCACTCTCAAGGACATTGTTAATTTGTTACATTTCTGCGCGGGAGATGTTGTAGTCCTACAACAGTGAACACACAGTAAATATGGAAGATGGAGGTATTGTCACTGGATGGACAGTGAGCGAGACCATTGCACACAATGCTACGCATAGCGGATCATCTGTCCCATTTTAATTAATGAGTTGTTTGGACACTGCACATGAGATGCAGATATGCTGCCTCGCAGAACAGGGAATACAGAAGCCAGCATTGTAAAGTCAGTGTACAAATTACCCTGCAGCTCCCAGGGGGCCACCTTAGGAATGCTCTTGGGAGGGGGGGTGGGGACACATTAGCGGGGGGTCTGGGGGTCCTTCCCTATACAATTTTATACAATTTTGAGAGTCTAACACTTAATTTCCTACATTTTGGTCAAATGTTATATCACCAATTTGTGCATTTTCTTCATGGGGTAAGGGCATAAATAATAAACGAATATGCTATAGT
This sequence comes from Amblyopsis hoosieri, assembly GCA_027564755.1. Classification (NCBI taxonomy): domain Eukaryota; kingdom Metazoa; phylum Chordata; class Actinopteri; order Percopsiformes; family Amblyopsidae; genus Amblyopsis; species Amblyopsis hoosieri. The sequence goes on along the minus strand of JAODUE010019032.1, from coordinate 10,233 downwards.
CACAGTTCAAAGGCTTTGTTACATAGACTTTATATTAGGCCTGTATAAAACGATTTCCAAATATGCTGTTTGCTCGTCACAAATTTAACAGAAATTAATATTTTTACATTCTCCCATATAGACAAATAGATAAATAGAGATAGATAAATAGTGTGGCTGACTTTAGATTATAGTATTGATTCGAGTGGAACGATGAACGTGAAAGTCACGGCAACAGAGTTATAATTCTCAGAGTAATAGGAAATTATAATCAACCCAGCTTATCTGAATGATGGGAAACACAATAGCCCAATAAATAGCCTACGATTCACGGCTTTAGCAGAAGTCATCCCGGTTGCGCACCTGGAACTAGGCTACACAAGCCGAACATCATGAGACTGTTATGCAAAATGGCTTCCCTTTTTAAAGTTAAATGGATCGGTTACGGATGGTAATAATGGGCTACTGCTGTTGGTTAATTAATTCAAAGTGAATGTCTAAATCGCATTAATCCTGATTTGACTGAGATTGCATTTAAAATAATCATATACTGTATGTATCCGATTTAGTACCACATAAAGTGGCTCAGAAATTAAATATATTAGATTAGATATATTAGAAAAGATCAGATTCCATGTGATTTGTGCTGTTCACACTGCTCTGAAAAGATCATATTCGAGTCACTTAGGGGCAAAAAAATTGGATATGGGCCAGATTTGTGTGCAGTCTGAATGTAGCCAAACACTATATTTCTTATACCTAAAATGGGAGATTTAAACATCAAATCTGTTATGCTGATGTTTACAACAAGAGCACGCATGCTGACAAAAAAACGTCACGTCAACCAGCTTTCAGTAAAAACGACAAATAAGAATGTTATTTGTTTACGATACCATAAACCTCAAAACCTGACATATTTCATAAGTGGGTCTGAACACAGCAATGCAGGAATAACGGATTGTGCCTTTAACACTCCCAAACATAAATCGCAGGGTCATTGTAGGGTTGTTTATGACAACGCCGCCATACCAAGACAGCCATAACATCCACAGCACTGCCGGTCTGACCGACCTCATCATCCTTGACATTTTCCAAAATGCTGTCTCTCTCTTTGTAGTAAACATTCATTTTAACCGTGATGCTTATCAAGTGTGCAGCTGGAGTATTGGATGGGGCCACAAAGAGCTGAAAACTCCATACATACTGTACAGTATGTCGTCACCTTCCTATAATAATGGCCTAATAATTTTTTTTTTTTTGCATACATCATCTTCTCATGATGCTGGCGACCTCTGGTAAAATCGCTTACATCCTCAGTTGAACAGATCTTGCGATTCTACCCGTGGCCTATTTATAATAACAATATAATATAAATGTAATATCTATATAATGGCCAATATTTGGTTCAGTTTTTTGTGTTTTCTGCAAAACCTGCTGAAACTGCTGCAGCTGTCTCAACATTGTTTTACGCGGATATATATATATATATATATATATATATAGTATACTGTATATCTACACTGTTGTTGTGTATATATTCTTTATATATTGGGGGGTGGGGTGGAGGAGAGACTGTGGTAGAGATCAATAATGAGAAGGCAAGATAAAAAGAGAGGAGGATAATATAAGAGATAGTATTGTACACTGTATGGGAAGAGAACTGCAACAGCAGGGAAAGTGATCCGGCCAGACTGCCACCTAACATGGGGTATCTGAGACTAATCCCCAAGGAGAGCTGTCACGTCTGTGCAGACAGTGTTCTGATAGAAACAGCACCAGAAATGCTCCACAAAGCCTTGATAAATATGCAGCGCCACAGCTAATAACCACAGTTAGGACCTGGCTCAGACCACATGATCTTCTCGCTCCACAGATGGCATTAGCCTCATAAGAAAGACCTGGGTACACATTGGTACTGTATGCTGAAAAGGAAAAGTACAATTACTTTGGAACAACTTTGGAAATGGTTTTGATGGTAGCAATCACTTAAAAATGTTGGATGAACAGTATGAAATCAGTCAAAGTCAAAAGATATTGTATAATTTATGTTTTGAAGCAAATTATCACTAATAAAAATAAATGATAAAACCTTCACATATCAAATATTCCAGAAAGGACAATTTTACAGCCACAGAGGCCTAGCATCCAAGTATTACCATCCTGCAATATAAGATTCCAAAACAGCAAGAGGCACATTTAACTTGATTTCCCCTTATGAATGAAGGCATTGCAATTATACTGTCAATATATAAATATGCTTATTTATCCTGGCTTCCTGATAAAGATGTAAATGCATGAATGGACCACATCTAAAGTCTGCAACTAAAGCCTGTCTGTCTGCCTACCTGCCTGCCTGTCTGTCTGTCTGTCTGTCTGCCTGCCTGTCTGTGTGTCTGTCTGTGTGTCTGTCTGTCTGCCTGCCTGACTGCCTGCCTGCATGTCTGTCTGTCTGCCTGCCTGCCTGCCTGCCTGCCTGCCTCCCTTCATTATCACAGGTAATGCTCATCACAACGGCCGTGGCTTTTCTCCATAAAGCCCCTTGAAGTCTCACCCACAATGAGAAATGGGGGGAGATAAGGCGGAGGAGAGAATTTCTTTTGACATTCACCACAGAGAACCCATCAGTCATGCTGTCAGCAGCACTGGTCTGGGCTAGTTTAGAATTTATGAGAAATAATGACGGGTCGAAAATAGGCGGTAAGGGCTTTGTTTTTACCCGTGGTTTGGGATTGTTGTGTATTGAGGCACGCTCTGCATAAAACCCAATTTCTTTTGTCAGTGACCCTTGCACTGGCTTCCCATCCAATCTCACCGTGTTCTGTGAGCTTTGCCTATTCCCTGTTTGAGTTGGCAGTGACATTTCCACCATTCGCTTGATATAGTAGTACGGCGCCGACAATTATATATTTAAAATCCAGTTGTGTACCATTCCTTTTGATTCATAGTGTAATTTTAAAAGTGAATGCTTCTGACTTCGTGTTGGGTTACCCGCACATACAATTGCCTTCTCTCCCTGACTGCAAACAGGAGAGGGGAAAAAAAAGCAGTAATAGCATGTGTCAAACACTTACATTTTCCCTTCAACCCAGTGACAGTCACTGACAGATGTCCCCAGTGCAATTCTCTTTGTAAACATTCTAGGACACGCTATCATTCAAACACGGGCAGTTACTGCCAGGTAGCAAAAGGCCTACTTAAACTCAAGGTAAAATATTAATTTGAAAGTCATTTAAAAGTGGATTTCACCGTTGTAGTAGACGGGCAGTATGGCTGAACCGTATAGCACAACTATAACTTAAATTCAAAGAGAGACTTTTAATAGGATCCCGGGGGGGACCCACGGCAGGAATGTCCTCAAGCACCGAATTATTAGTCAATTTCAGGATAGTTAGATTATCAAGTTTATTAATTACAATTCTTAATATATCATACAATTTTGCCAGGAGATATCGCCTAACTACTATCTTCCTAATGAACAGCCCGACATAGATTTGTATCCTGTCTATTAATTAAATAATAGATTGCCTGTGTGCTACATTGCCTTTTTCCCCCTCTAAAGTTAATGCACTCATACGAAGGTGTGCCCACAAAAAAATATGGTAATGTGTTAACAAAGTGCAATGTTGCTCCAAATGTTGCGAAATTATCGGACGAGAGAGGCTGGAGTGTATTTGAAGTACTGTGTGTGAATGACACCTCTTGATGCGAAGGGGTACACTTTAATCTGAGGGAATTAAACCCGGTGATTTGTTCGTGAGTAGATGGTGGACTGACCTTAGCACTAGCCTTTTCGATACCTCTGCCATGTCTTACTGTGCTCTGCAAAAAAAAAAGGTCTGACAATGACAAATGACAACTTCTTCATGCATTAGCGAGGGCTAGGAGAGCCACGTTAAACTTTTGAGTGTGGAATTACACGAGTGGCACGTAAAGAGGTTCGGGTTTTGGAGGACTAAAGGGCCTCTGTAGTGTTTTGTTTAATGACGCCACTCAAACCAACTTCAATCAGAAAGCACTAGCATATTGACATCACTTTGAAATTAGCTCCCCTACTCACCGTTTCAATTCCGATTAAAAATTCAATAGATTTATTACAGTAATGACCATATTAACATGACTGTTTAATAAAGTAGTTTGTAAATTACATACAAGTGGTCACACCTACATGAAAAGAATATTTACATCCAAAATATTGCACTATTTCCTCAGCAGCAAAGTATAGTATTGACAATTTCTTTCTTACAGGCATTTCAAAGCTTTATTATGATACCGCTGACATTTAGAACATAAGCTTGTTTTTGTGGTTAGTCTACTGTAGCCTAGCCTGTACAGTATATCTGGTTTTCTCAGTTTGTTCTCTTTTTTTCCACCCCTCACAGTTCAGTGTCACCATATTGCATCGCCTCAAAAGACTAACCTTAATGTAGACAAAGCCAAGTCGGCAAATCTCAGCACAAGAGCTGCTGGACGCGGGCAATGGCGGGAAGTATACAGGAGGGAGCAAGGCATTTTTCAATGCATTTAGATGAGACCTTTAACAAAGGTCTCTAATGCAGATATCAATGATCCAAGGGCCCGGGCTATGGGAGCAAGAATTGGCTGACGGAGGGATGTCACCGTAGTGCATGAAAAATGATGGATCCCACTACTGCACTAGCACCACCCCCCTGCCACGAGCACACACACACACACACACACATGTATACATGTATATGTTGCCCCATCTCCGTCACCCTCTCACCATCACAGACTCTGAGCTCTGCCATTGGCTATTAAAATGAGGAAGTGGGACGATAACTTGGCCGGCAAACAATCAGGCCAGGTAAAATTGGCACTTTACTGGCCATTTCATCTAACTGTCAAGGATCCCAGCGAGCATTCGGAGATCTCAGTGATGCCAGGACGGATTAACATCATGGCCTTTGTTTTTCAGCCACACACTGTTCCCCGAGGACATCAACAGAATCCCACCAATATCTATGAGCCCACAAACAAACAATTGGGGCTTTCCTAATATTAGATTTGGTGTGCTGGATTGCTGTGTGCTGTTCCATTCCACTGACTCCACCGCAGGGTCTGTTTTTGGAAAAACACCAAAGTTATAAATTATACCGCTAAACCGTATATATCTCACATTGGAACTGCAGTGCAATAACAAGTAAAAACTATATCATACTGACCACTGACTTCAAATGAAGCATGACAAACATGGTTCATTTGAAGCATGTTGAAATGGAGCATTTGAACATGCCTCCCTCCTTCCACACTGTGCACAAACGCATGTGCACACACACACGCGCACGCACACACGTGCACACACACATGCATGCACACACACACACGCACACGCACACACACACACACACACACACACACACACACACACAATGCAAGTGGTTCCAGTGAAACACTGCAAATCCTGCCGGAGATAACTTTGGCATTTTCAGCCACAGAGGAGTGTGTCAAAGGTTTAGGGTTAATATCACTAAATAGGCATCTCTGCTGGAAAATGGAAACTTCCCAGAGCACACACAGCCATGGCCAGTGTCTAAACGCTGACATTGTGGTTTCTGTGATGGAGTGACTTTGGGAAGGTTCTGCCAGTGATCAGGGCTGTGCCTTCAGGGTAAGGGGTAAATTTGCTAAGTTAATCACATAATGAGGCCAATTAAACATGGGAGAGCCCAGGTGAAATGAGAGCAGCCTCAGAGCTTCCAATAAATGAGGTTGATTTCCCTGTCTGAGCAGGGGGGCGGACAGCACCATTATAGCCGAGATCACCTCTAATAATCTCCTACTAAGTATACCCTACAAAGTGTATTTATTTATTTACTTTGTGTATATTATGAATGTACCCGTACATGCATCCAGGATTATGTGTGTGTATCTACTGAACTGGTTTAAACAGGAATGTGTATGTTGACATCCGGGATTATCCGGATTAGCCGCGCCGGCGTGATGGAGGAGAATGGAGCACTGTTTCACTCGGACCTTGAACTGGGCCTGACCCTTTCAGCCCAAATAATAGCTGGAGTTGATCAAACGGTGCCTGCCACCCCACCACTGTGTGGCAAACCCTGAAACCAGTCCCCTTGATTGTAATTGCTGGTGGCTGATGAGTGTCTGCATGCCGAGTACTCTACAGGGGTGCTACAGGTGGATAAATCACTACAGCGCTGATTATATCCCCCCCCCGAGAGTACCCTACGGAGCTATAGAGCTCCAGCGCTAAATGAAGGGTGTTTTGGAAACGGGCAAAAGAGGGCGCAGGGGGCAGGGACACTTTACGGGCAATACTCCAAACATCAGCAGTGGAACAGTACGCTGATGCCCGGCTACCTCTCACGGATACAGTATGAGCGGCGGCAGTTTCAACAACCCTTGAGCGCCTCCCACATACAGATCCTGCAGTGATGCTCAATGCCATCAGCGGCTTGGACCACTGTGGCTGCATCATTATCTAGCATTCTACTTTCTGCACTAGCGGGTGTATCTTCCCAACAGCAACATTAGGTCAAAATAAAACCACATCCCTGTGTCCCTGTATTGGTAGCAGACAACTAGGAAGTGGGGAAAACGTTGCATTACGATGTGAAATTATGAGATATACGTGAAAGAATATGTCATGACCGTCAAGGGTTTATAAAAGGCACAGCCCGCCGCGACCCACCTAATAGCGTTTTAGGGGGAGGTGGGGGGGGGGTTTAGAGTAAGACGAGGGGAATTAAGGCGTACGCATTTTACCAGATCATATTGCAATGATTTGTTCATACGATGCAAAGCGGGGGCCCGAATGTGGAGCGGCGGGCTTGCGTGGCCGCGCTTTCGACTTAATCCGTCATTATCCCGCCTTTGAAGCGACCTCGCCGCACGCGCTCCCCACTGTGACCCAGAAGCACTGCCGCGCCGCTTCCTCATTAACGCCGATGAAACGGAGCCAGCGCGCGCAGGACTTTGATGTCCCGTCTCCAGCACGCACGCGCACACAAGCACAGACACACACAGAAGGCTAGGCCCGAGATCACACATTCATAAACACACAGTGCTGCTAAAAAATATTTATATATAAAAAAAATAAAAACAGTTTTTTTAATCAATTATGGCATTCACCTTTGGGGCAGCACATTCATTACATACTGCATGATAGATAGAAGCAGCCAAAAACAATATTCAGATTGCGTGCTAGGATTGAAATGAAAGGAATAGTATGGTTAACTATTAGACAAAGACTGCAATTTTCCACAGGAGATCAGCCTGTCTGGATTTACATATGAGCGCCAAAAAAAAAAACATGGCATATCACTGGTGCCTTCACCAATATAATTTATGCACACCCAGTGATTTATCATCCTCAGATCAGTGCAGAGAAATCAAGCATACAGTATATCTCCTGAAGAGGGCCAGATACGTTGCAGGTAAATGATAGCCGTTATAAAAGTTTATCACAGTGGCAAAATGAAATGAATCTATCAAAAAGACATTATGCAAAATGGTGCCTAATCAGCGGTAGTTTGTTTGGTGGGATTGAGAAATGATTGAGCACATGCAGGGGCATTGCATGCCATGACAGTATAGCCATCTGTGAGAAATTGCTAGTTTAAACAATTGCTCAAATAATTGAAAGGGGCCGAGTGACATCAGACATGTTGTTATATGTCCATTTTAACAAATAGTGGTGTTCTCCTGAGCGATCTGATTGGCCAGACACATGCTCCAACCGTATTGATTTGGTTTCTGTACCAACATCAATGTTTTTATTATTACTTTGGTATTTTATCATCCTGTCCAAAATCAGAATAAAAGCATTCTGGTTGTATTGCTTCAAATAATTAATTATGTGCAATAGGCTAGATATTCTCCATAGGGAGGATTTATGCCTCTCCCTAAACAATTTCATGAATAAAAAAATAAAAAAAACTAACCAAAACATTGGTTAGTTTTTTGATTCCAGGTTTCACAAAACAGGGTGTGGTTCATACACTGGCCACTAGAGCTATCACTGCATATTTACTCGTACAGAAAAACATTTACCTGCTTTTACAGGACATTGTCGCCACTATTGCTCAATGCAGATTGTAGATAACATCCATATTTAGTTGATTCACTGCTTAACAGTCAAATAAGATATAGACAGAAAAACAGAAACTTTACTCATCGCTATATGTGTAACTTCAAGTGTTTTTTTTTTTGGCTGCTGTTATACCGTAATTTGCCTTCAGGCATGAAAAAAGTTCAATCTAATCTATTAGTAGCTATCGAAACCGGTCTTCCCAAAATGCAAAGACCAAACCAGGGTGGCCGTCAATTTGCCCAGTTATTCGTCTGAAACTGTAACCAGTCATCTGTTGGCAGCGAATATGGTTAAAACATCTACAGATGAAAACTAGAAACACAACATTTTAGGCACTGATACTTGAAGTCACAAGGACAGGAATACAGCATAACCTGATTCCATATAGCCGGTACTCTGGGGGACCTTTCTGTCACCACTGTGACCCATCATACTGTAGCTTCACCCGGGGGCAGAATATTTGATTTCACATTAACGAGGCCAGCTGCTTACTGAAGTAGGAAGAGCTAGCCAACATGCCGTGCGCGCAAGACAACCGACCAGCTATTGACTGACGTGGGCCGGGCACCTACCCCTGCGGCGGAGAGGTCTAGACGCAGAACACACTGGACTGGCATTGTGGAGAAACCTGGACAGTGGATCAATTATTCAGATATCTGTGCCAGTTTTGAGCGCAAGTGCAAAGACCATCATGCATTTTGGAAGAAGAGTGTTGCCGCGCACTCGGCCCTATCGCGCCATCGACCACTAACACCGGCTCAATGTGCCACACTCTGCGATTAAGTGGGTCAATGTGGCTGTCAGAATTAAAGCCCTTTGCTTTTGTGGACGCATTCATCACTACGCGGGACAGTTTTGTCTTTTAACTACACGGCAAAGTAGAAATAAAAAACTGTTTTGTTAATATTGTGAATATCCTTCGATGCCATGCAGGCACAGGTTAAACCTTATATAGGAATATTTTGGGCGCGACTCAGAGTGAATGTGGGAGAGGAACAATTGGCATGAACAGTAGTAGTTACAGGCAACTCTGGTTGTACCTCAGGGTGACCTAAGATATTATTCCTTGTTTAGTCCTCTAGACATCCCCCACTGAAGTACAAAGTGAAGCAAGACCGCGTGTTTAATATGAGGAGCTTGGTGCACGAGCAGAATCTCTCTCTCTCTCTCTCTGTAGATAAATTAAAGCCATGCTCCGGGGTCAATGACGGCAGCCCTCTCTCCAGCCGTCTGCACACAGCTGTGTTCTTCATAACCAACGCCGGAGAGAGGGAACGTCGTTTCTTTTTTCTTTTTTTAGAGGCTTCAACATCATTAAGTTATTAGTTGATTTCGCTGGATTTAATCAGCATAGTAATTTCTCTCCATGGGCAGATACATCTCTCTCAAGAGCAGTTACGCCGTCCACTATGCCTGCTGATTATGCGCCTAATCCACAAGAAAAAAAAAAAGAAAACTACAAATGTAATGTATCAAAAGCGCTGCCCGCAGAGCTGGCTCAGGACCTTTGCTTCTCAATAATTAAACTCCGCAATTAGGCATCTTACCATGCGTTCAGTGTGAGGTTCCATGCAATATTCATAACCATACATAATTATGCAATATATTTTTTCTTTGTTGGGGAGGGGGGGGGGGGGGGGGTGAAGAGGCCTTATAGTATATTCACAAAAGAGCTGTCTGGAAAAAATATGTTTTTATTTGGTTCCCAACTCCGCTATACACGAGCGGCCGGGCACCTCTGGTCCTTAGCGGCCTGTATCCTATGGTCCTGCGTGGCTTTTATAGGGAAGACAGAGTGAGAGAGAGAGAGAGAGAGAGAGAGAGAGAGAGAGAGAGAGAGAGAGAGAGAGAGAGAGAGAGAAACCAGTGATGCACTCACCACATCCAATATCAAAGTGTTTCGGCTGGACACAACAAAGGCACACCTCGCTGGTATTACAATGCTGACCGCTGTGTCAGTCAATATGAGACACAGGGGAAAGCAAAAGGCTTTTTAAATTAAAAAGGAGCAAGAGAAGGACCCTGTCTCGAGACGTACTGTGTTAAATTATACAACATATTGCTAGACCCATGATAAATATATATTAAAACAAAAATATATATACACACACAGTATATATATATATATATATATATATATATATACACACACACACACACACACACACACACTGTGTATATAT
>JAODUE010019021.1:5000-24514 GCA_027564755.1 Amblyopsis hoosieri | reverse complement strand
GTGATTGTTGATTAGATAATTGCATTAATGAGAAATTGAACAGGTGTTCCTAATAATCCTTTAGGTGAGTGTATATGGTAGCGCTCACCTCCCGCACATGTTCCAGCTCCTTCCCCCACAGCGAGGTGACATCCACAGAGCCAGCCTTTGCTGCCCGGGTCTGGTCCGTCAAGGCCCTTGACCTTTCCTGCGACCCATATGGCAGCGCACCCGACCCCCATGGTTCCTCCAATGAGTGGTGGGCCCATAGGATGGAGAAGAGGGTGCCACGTTGCTTGTTCAGGCTGGGCTCCGTGGCAAACCAGCAAACAAGCGCTCGCCAGAAAGCCCTTCCTCTGGGCCCGGCTCCAGACGGGGGCCCCGGGCTTCCTCCGGGCAGAGTAATTTATCCTCTCTCATGCCCTTCCATGAAGGAACCATTCTTTGTCTGGCCCCTCGCCTGAGACCACTTTGCCTTGGGTGACCCTAACAGGAGCACAAGGCTCCAGACAACACAGCTCTCAGGGTCATAGGGACACACAAACCTTTCCACGACAATAAGGTGATGGTTCCCGGAGAAATGTACTCATTGTATTTAGTTTTGAATAAAGGTGTCTGCTAAATGATGTACTGTAAGTGTAAATGTAAATGTGTTAGATTTAATCCCTGCTGTATGTTTTCTTCTGTATCTGTCTTGACATAAAGTAAGAGATGGATATGGCAGTTAAAATAAGTGATTCATTTGATTAGGTTTAAGTGGAGAGTATTTCCAACCACAGATTGTGTGTCTGGCCTCAGACATGCCAAATATTCAGAGAGGAGGAAACACCACAAGATGGAAATATAACATGGGAACCCAGCACAAAAGGTAATGGACATGGAAAGCAAGGAGAGAAATTGAAAACATGTTGTGAGTGACCTGGGCAGAAGTGTAAGAGAGAGAGAAAAGGAGAAATGGAGGCCAACTCACAAAGGGGAGAAGTGTTCTGAAGAGAGTAGCAGATGATCAGCAAGTCATCCATCGTCTCTCCAAAGCATGTGTGTGTGTGCGCGCGTGCGTGTGTGTGTGGGTGCGTCTGTCAATCTATGTGTGACTACTGAATACCAATGTGTGTGTGTTTCATTCCATGCAGTGTGGCAAGATATAGAAAGCCGTGGCAGAATTACCAGCTGGAGTCTAATTGCATATAAAATGTTTGAGATAATTAAAAACTATTAAAAACATTTGCATAGTTCCTCGATTTTCTTTAAGCACGTGTCAGGCAAAACTTCCAACTCTAAAGTTGTGCTTTCTCGTCAGCGCATCGCTCATTGTGAATTCATCACAGATAGGCTCGTTCGTCTGAGTGAGGGCATTATTTTTAAGACAGGCGGGAGGGGAGCCTGACTTTGCACATTTGAGTTTTGCACTGTGGCACATCAGCAGTTCATCTTGATAACAGAGAAAGGCCTATGCGAGCGGATTTGGTGAGATAACCTTTTGTGAATATAATTTTAACTTTGAAAAGCCATGTGGGGGTTGGGAAGATATTGCTGTCCTGTTAAAAAAAAAAACGGTGAGGAATGATTGTATCATGAAATATTTAGTTTATAGACCTTTCGAAAATGGAGCTGTCATTGCTGTCGTACGTACCAGAGCTCTTCAGCATTGCAAGAGAGGGCCAAATAATAACCCAGGCATTTGGTTTGGGTTAATACACTTGGTTGACATTGAGTCCATTTCAGTATTTAGAGTGAAGTGCTTTCAAAGAGCAAGACAGAACTACACTGTATGACAGTACTGATACCATCCCGTCACTGCAATTTTGATCACTACATCTTGCTGTACAGGGAGGTAGCAAGATGGAATGGATGCACAGCCTAGGAGTGGCCCTCAGAGGCCAAATAGAACCCTCTCTGGCCAATTAGTGTCCTGAAGCGTGGCTATCGCTGATCCCCATGGTAACAATAAGGAAGGGGCACAGCACTGTAGCTTTCTTTTCATGTGGAAATGTGTTGCATTGTCCTGCTTCACTCCGGGAGAGGATAGGATCCAGGCACTCCTTTCGTGTGGGGTGAAATAGCTTGAATAGTCCCTCATATTTTCTAGAGGTGTAGAATAGGGGAGAGAGGAAGAGATACTTGAGAAGCATCGACATAGAAAGAGCGGTAAAATAATGGCTGGGCCGGCTAAGATAAGGACTTTGTTTACCTGTTTTCTAATTTACTGTCTTTTCAAGAGCTTGTAAAAATGTACTTGGTCCATGAAGTAGAGGAACGTAATGATGCACAGATGCATTAGCAATGGATTGGCTCCATTAGCATGATTGGTTCAACATCCTGCCATGCAAAAAAATAGTTTTGAAAATAGCTTGGCTTGGTTGAAGGGGTGTGCCGTAGGGTATGCCAGTAACAAGTTCCTTATACTCCTGAACATGCTGAGGTAATGTGATGGAATAAAACAATCAAAAAGGCTTTAATAATAAAATATTAATAGGCAAATGGCAATTTTATATACTCAGCATTGAATATCAATCAATAGTTAATGAGTAATTATCTTTTTAAGTTTTCTGTTGCATCATGTTTGGTAATTTTGTGGTAGTGGTAACATCAAGATAAATATTTGAGCTTTTTCATTAACTTATGCTTGGGTCACATTCCCTACAGTATATTGCATAGTAAACTATACTATATGAATGGAAACCATGCTTTCAGGGTTAGAGCAACTGTCCATGATTGCTGGTTATAATCACTTTAACCTGAATGATCAGAGACTGAAGTGTTATGTTGCTTTTACATGGAGCACGACAAACCGATAGACGGTAAAATCACAAATGACAATATGTGGCTATGGTGATGTTGCATTGTTTATAAAGAATTGAATAAAATCTATTCAATATAATTATGTTGTTGCCAATATTTTAATGTAACTATTTTAGTATTCTAATGTTGTTGCACCATTGGTATAAGCAGATCCAGATGTCCAGATCAACAATGTTTTCTCCAATCGTGAGGGAGCTACGTAACATCTGGTTGTAAATGACATCGTGGAGGATGGTAAAAAAAGTAAATGTTTGCCTTTGTCGACGCCAGCATTTTATTTTGCCGGCCATCCTGCTCTCATCCACTAACATGATATCCGGTTTGCCATCTGCCGTCTGCCATGTTCCATGTGAACGCAGCTTTTAACTGTGGGTTTAGCCTGGACAGGCTTTGGATTGTACAACGCATTAATGTTTAGCCAACTACTTTATGTAGAAAACCCTCAAGAGTGAGGTTCATTGCACTTTGTTTTGATATTAACTCTCTCTTGAATGCCCACAGGATAATACTTGTGTCTGTTCGTGTGTAATGCAAATCTATTCCTCTCTGTTTAGCTTTATTTAGTTTTTCAGCTGACCAGTTCCCAAGCCATTTCTTTGCTTTGTTCTGTTGCTTGACTTTCCGCAGGGCTGGTTGGCAGGAATTATGTCTTCTGTTTGTTTATTGTCTTGCCATTCCCCACAGCACTATGGTGTTAACCCGCTGTCTGCAGTGTGTAGGTCTAGCATGCAGGAAGGGGGGCTAGGTTTGGGTGGGCACATTATGGTTTCGTGTGTTTTGTGTTTTTGGTTTGAAATATGTATTTTTTTTATTTTACAATCTCAAATTTTGTAGTCAGTATAGTACACCTAGAATAATAACTGTGGTTACCTACTGTAACAGCAACCTATCTATAGTATGCTATTTTTTGGTAATGTCATATTACTCTAAAGAACATTATTAAAACAAGTAATTAGCTTTCCTACAATTTATGTTGTTGGAATTGTCTTGCACAGAGAGCTCCCTTTGCTCTAGGGTGCAACTAATTAGTGGCATATTTTTAGTAACAACTAAGGTTAGAACTTCTACAAACATTCTCGTTTTGTCCCTTCATCAGTTTGAATGCATACCCAGCCAGCAGTACTGGTTAACTGGTACCATGACATTTACATTTACAGAACGTTGCAGACACTTTCATCCAAAGCAACCAACAATGAGCACACATGTCAATAGCTGAAAAGGTCGTACAGCAGTCAGGGTAAGCAAACAACATTCTGTTGTAACTTCTTGGTAGCCCTGCTATTAACAAGATTGCAGTGACAACAGCAAAGTAATTATAACACAACATACTACAGTATACTGTACAGTGTACACACACAATAGTGAAGTGGCGTGCGTGCATTTATTGAAAACATACTTGTTTCCTTGATCTTTTTAATCAGGACAACATTCTGTGACTTTTATAACTAGTCTGTTGCTCTCACCTGGCTGAACTGGTAGCTTTTACCAGACGCTGTGTTGCATCACACAGACGCACAGGGGAGCAAACAGTCCATAGTGCAGCTCTGACACTACAGTATTCTACAGTTATACACATTTGAGCTTTAATTCTCAGAATGGCTGTTAGCTGTTACAGGTCAGCTCCGGGTTTCGAACCCACAACCTTCCGACTGGGAGTCCAACACCCAGCCCCATAAACAGTACAGTATGTGAGTATACAGTGTTTCCACTGTTGGCACAGATCCCAGGAGCCAGACAGATATCCAACCAGTTGCTTTTCACAGATAATGAGCCCCTGAGTGCTGAGTGAGATGTTTGTAAGGCCAAGGGGGCTGGGACTTGAGATTCTGCGCTGCCTCTGTATGGAGAGGGCCAGGTCTGGGCTCTAAATTAGCGAGTCTCCTGGATCAATGTGCTCTGTAATTAGCTGCTATTGATCCAGGACAGATCAGCCGCTACAGTAGGCCCTACCAAAGCACCTCTCAACGTCCATCAAGCCACAGCCCCGAAGCAGAGCACCAAAGTCCCTAATCACTTTGAGAGCAACCAAATAATATCAGGCCCCCCACATTTAAAGGATGCACTGCTCCCTTAAGTGCCCATACAGATAGTATTCCACATTCCAGCGACGTATGTATTCCATTAGAGCACATGGTAATGCACATTCTTGGTCCAATGTTATATCTATAATGTCTCTATCACTCACACAAAAGGCTAATCACAAAGACAGTTTTTGAAGGTGTGGGGAAAAAGTGTCTGAGGAGAGCAAGATCAAAATGGCCTTGTGGCTGTGACAACCCTGTGCACACCCCAGATTATCAGCAGGTGTAGCAGTAAGATCACATTAAAATGAATATTGAAGTGGACAAAAATGTATCTATAAATATAAGGTAATTGTGAAATGTTTGCAGAGAAAATGACCCACATCTCGGGCTGTTATCACGATGCATCATGTACCAATCATCTGTCATCATACTACGCAAGTGAGGAAAAACACTAGGATGATTTTCATGCGACCTGGCACTCGGAATAAGACAATCTTCCCCAAAATGGTGACAATCAAGTCTTCTTAAATATCTCATCAAAGTGAACATGATTTTGCTGTTTTCACTAATGATCTGGGTTCTCATTAGTTATGTGATGAGTGTATTTTTTTCTTTCTCTTTTTGTGTGTTTGTAAGTGCCTTGATCTGCCGGTCCTGGAGTGATTGGCAATGAGAAGACTACTTGTAATTGAGATTTTCATCTTCTCTTTTTTCCCTTTCTCTTTTTAAGTTTAATAGTGCTCCCCTTGAGAATCATCACTGATTCTTGTAAGATTTTTTTTTTTTACTCTTACTTGAATTTGTAATCATAAGTGTATGGCCTGTAATTACATTGGGCCTGCCTGTCAGAGATATAAAGTCAGTCTAAAACCTTGAATAATTCACAAGGGCTTTGTATGAATACAATTTAAACAAAGGTGAACGGAAACCGATATGTGGCAAAAAGAATAGCTCATGCTAATTTCTCTTAAAAGCCTGATGATTCCATGCCTAATAGACTTGAAATGTCTCCTAGTTTACGTTAGACAGGATCATGCTGCAATATGTTTTAGAAAAAAAAAAAAAAAGTCTAGTAATGGAACATTAAATATCCCAACCAGTCCATTCAGTTAGCGAGCCTTTTATGTACACAGGCCTTAATCTAACAGGGACATTTGTTCTTACGATGTGTGTAATTAAGAACATTGACCTTCTTTAATGAATAATTTTTCCATTTAGTTATGCTGCCTCACAACGGTGCTCTTCATACTACCCTGAACGAAGTACCTGCCCTCCAAAAGCTAACATTAGGCTAGCAGTGAAATACTAAATGTTTTGTTTTATTTTAAGGCATTTTACTCTTAGGCCGACGTCACTGTTGAACATGAATAATCACTTCTCCCTCTGTCCTTTCTAGGTCTCAAACTTATTGAACTACTAGAATATCCAATTTCACCCAGCCCAAATGTCCTTTTGCTGCAGTCTGGCTTGGTTAGATTCAATACTGCAGTGATGTGTGCAATTCCAGGACCAAATGAATCTCCCTCCACAAGCCCATCTCAGAAAGATGTTTCCACAGATTGAAGCACAGGGATGCCCGGTGGAAGGGTAGTATGTGAGAGCAATTTGCACTCTGTAGGTTTAAACCAAACTTTCTCTGATGTAAAAAATGAAACCTGGACCAGTGAGAAAAGGAATGATAAAAGTGATTTTTCTCCACCACATGAAAGAGCATCAGGGGAGTTTTAAATTTTTTTGTGTGCACGTGTGCCTGTTTGTGTGTGTGTGTGTGTGTGTGTGTGTGTGTGTGCGTGTGTGTGTGTGTGTGTGTGTGCACAATAACAAGTACAAGTATTAATACAGACAAACAATCAATGTAGACATCCTACACAAATAATTTTTAATGTAATGTGCATGCCTTCTCAGACTATGCAGGCTATGAATGTATGAATGTATGACGTACATACACATTTCTTAGGTTTAGCTTCTCTACCCAAAAACCTTCTCATTAGCATTGGAAGAGTGCATGGTATTGTGCAGAAGGCCTTGTCTGGCTGGCTGTGTTTAACATTCCACTTGTGCTGTGTGCCACATAGAGTCCACCCCAGTCAGCTCTCAGCCTCGGTGGTGTGTCAGCGTCTCCGACGCGGCTTGTCAGCCATGCCCCCCGCGTCCGGCCAGCCTGGCCCAGCAAGCAGCATCCCTCTGGCCACCCTGGGGACGGACCAGAGACAGCCATCACGCCCCCAGTCTCCCTCCATCTCTCATCCACCTATCACCCATTCCAACTCCCTGTCCTTCACATCTCGCCATTGGAGTGTGAACACTAGTATTAGGTAAATGACATCCAAACTGTTGCCTAGGCAAATGCCCTTGTGGGTCTGCATTTTAGTGTGGACTTTAGAAAGTGGCGGTTGCGGATGGGGAGAAAACGAGTTTGCTGACAAAAAAGTTGAACACAGCCTCTAATGTGCCTTACAATTAATTCCAACAATTTCAGTCGAATGCGTCTCCGGGAACACAAACAAACTTGGCTGGCCTGAATTCCTCCATGTGTTCAATCATGAAGTCTTTTCCTGTCGAGTTCAAGAAAGGCGCGCTAGATTGCCTCACATCACTTAATGTCATTACCAGGGGAAGCTGTCAAAATGGAGATGAGCTGTGCCACATTACAACATCGCCGCTCAGGATGATCCCAGAGGCGAGGCGCACTCTCAAAACAAAGCCAGCCTTCGCTGGCACATTCACCTTACAGTGCTCCCATCTTCGCACAGTGGCATCCATTTCATTCCATTCACCTCAGTAATTCCAGGAAATGACTAGAATTTTGAATGCAGTAATTGGAAAGCAATGTCTTCTGTTAAATAACCTTAACTCAGAGCTTGGGGAGAAGAAGCCCCCCCGCTGCATTCAATTCAATTTTAGAGGTAATCTTTGTGTAAACCTTAGCGTGTGTGTGCTGTGTAGCATGTGCTTCACAACCCTGCGGGAAAGCTACTTATGCAGTCTCTAGTTTGCTTTCATCCATGATTAAAACTAACCAAACCCTGCTAAACCTTTTACTTGTCTTTGTTAAGCTTTGGGTTTTTGCCACATCAGCTATGGCAAAAACCCAAATAACCGCTGGTGCAGCGGTTATCACAACAATTATTCAATAAAACAGTACATTCAAATATGGTTTTTGTTCTGTCTGCTACTATCAGGATTCATCAAAGTGTTATTGGGATTTTGTGGATATGTTGACCATGGGCCAAGGGCCATTTTGGATGATGGTGAACCTTACCATGCTCCTCAACCATTGAAAGAGTGACTGTTAATGTGATGCGTTGGTGGAGGGTAAGTTGCCAAGGGCCAAAGAATCCATCCATCCATCCTCATCCGCTTATCTGTAGTCGGGTCACGGGGGCAGGAGCTCCAGCAGGGCACCCCAAACTTCTCTTTCCTGAGCCACATTGACCAGCTCTGACTGGGGGATCCTGAGGCGTTCCCAGGCCAATGTGCAGACGTAATCTCTAAAGAATACGTGTCTTAAATGAATGTATGCTGTTGGTGATATGGATATTGGTAAATCCATCATGAAGATGTATCAAAAGTACAGTATGTGCTCTGCGCTTTACCCTCTACATCCCGTATGATTTTGTGAAAAATAGCCTGTGTTTGGTAAAATATTTGAAAAGGGAATTATCCTTGATCTTGTATCTGACTCAATAGTAGTTATATCCCTCCAATAATATTTAAGAATAAGCAAACGGTATTTGTGGAACATCTGTCATGTTTATCACAATATGGCATCACTGTTGACTTGTAATGTAATTAAGATTTAAACAATATTCTGGCAATTACCTGTCTAATGGCGCGTTAATCAGCCCCCATTCTGCAAGCTGTCTGTCTTGGTAGCTGGATCACTAAGAGGCAGAGGGAAATGTAATGGCTGCCTATAGAGAAGACAAAGACAGATCTCATGGAGGATTCTTGTTTCTCAGCATTTAGCATCCTCTGCCCGTGTGTTGAGCAGAGAAAGTCTGTCAGAATGTGGAACCAGCAGGTGACCTGTCCCACAAACAACCAAAGACACGCAGCCATGTTCCTATCACTTAAAAAAGGGGTTGGGTTGGGTTGGGGAAAGGGGGGGGGGGGTTGGCACTGTAAGAGCGCAACCACATGGAACAATCCATATTCAATGCCCTGGTGGGGGAAGGCTTGGCTTGGGTAGGCGGGGGGTACCTTTTGCTATTGGCAGTGACACCTGAAAGACAAGCTGTAGAAGCATTGCCCTGGCAACCGATGCGACCATGCCCGTCCCCCCTGGGTCTGAGGTCAGGGTTGAGTGACATTTTGACTCTCCCTCTCTCTGCTCCAATGGGCGGTGCAGAATGACTGTGACACTGAAGGATGGATGTGTGTGTGTGTGTGTGTGTGTTTGCAAGTGCATGTGTGTGTGTGTGAGTGTGTAGGGGGCTGTCACCCCACCACACTATGGTTTCCCTCTCTGGCTGCGCACAGTGGGGGATGATGGGGGTTAAAAATCGTTATAGGGGAGTGGTTAAATTAATGAGCGAGGGCAGCAGAGGTTAAACAGTGATGGGAAAAGCGTCCAGGCGCTGACTGAGATGGTTTTGGACATGGCTGATGGAGCCACACCTACTGATCACATTCACATTCTTCTTCTTCTTCTGGACCGTAACCTGTCCCCACAGCCAGAGAATGCAGCTGTGTTCGTATGGATCGGTCAGTGGGTGACATTTGATGAAATTAAGCGGTGGTGCAAGATGTCAGATTATAGCCGCTAATTGATTGATTGATTCATCTTTATTAGTCATGTAATGGAATTACCTATTGATGAGCTAGGGAGGCTGGTCTGATCAATAAACACTGCTAGTGATAGGATATCACCTACGAGCTGAGTCTTCAGATTGTTTTCTCTCACATACACTACATTAAAGCCTTCTTGGTGGGATTGGGATTCTCTCCAGATAAAATGTGGCAGTCATAAAAACTCCAAATGCCTGTAACCTTCTTTGATAATATATTTGTAATTTGTTTTTCTTTTTGATCTGAAATGCCTCAGATGTTAACAAAATATTTTGGATGTTGCCTTTGGACAGAGTCAAATATAACTAATTTTAAGCATACAAAATCTAGAAAAATACTGCATTATCATAACCACACACTTAGATGCTGTGTGGTCGCATATTCCAAACGAGGCAGTTGTTTATTATTTAAAATTATTATGTGTCAACACTCATAGCTGCAGGGAGACAGTAATTTTTCCTTTATGGCAACGAAACAGCTGTAGTCGTGTAAATGTTTTATGATTTAATTTACAAAGCCAAAAGTTGGTCGGTGTGGATTTGTTATGCGCCATATGTTGACATTTCTCCTAGACCAAGTTTAGGGAGGTGTCCAGTTGGTTATTTAGAGGGATTATCCGACATTTTGTCCTACTGTAAAATACTACACATAATACTGTGCGGTAGGATTAGGGGAATTTCAGGGAGGGCAAAGGGACGAGCATGTTTATATGTCAGTCACACAAGTTTTCAGGTGAGGGAGGAGTTTCTTGCATTGATACCATACAGTAACACTGTTGTTTCTCTAATGGAAGCAAAATAATCCTCAATTACCCCTTTAACCTGACCTCTCCCGCATCACAGGTGATTTTAATTGGCTGCAACATGGAGCTAGATCAACAGCAAGGCTGCATTGTATCCTAAGTCGTCTCTGCCGCCGATAGTGGAGACTCTGCTGTCATTCTCCGGTTCATTTCAATATTTGGCACCTTTCTTTTCACTACAGGCGTTTGCTAATAGGGACCTCGCCTGAGGCCTTCTAGCTCACTGCTTGTGTATAACTGTGTCTGAGCCACACAAGGCCATGGTACACACAACAAAAAAAAAGTTGACGTCTCATTAGTTCAGGAATACCTGAAGTTGAATATCTAAGGAAAGGGCCCCTTCCTGTCATGAGTTCCAGAATATGCAATGGTAGAGGTTTTTTATTCATATTTTTGGCATGTCTGGCCAAATGTATGAATCGACTCTTAACGCACTGCAATGGGATGATGAAGTGTCTTAGTCTCTGTGGCTGCACAAGAAGTGGACACAACATGCTACACTCCTCTTCAAATAGCTCCCAGTCTGACCTAGTTACTCTCTCTCTCTCTCTCTCTCTCTCTCTCTCTCTCCACACACACAGTCACACTTAAGTGTAATTTATACTGAGACAGTGCAATACACATGTCCTCCCCATATAGTAGATGTGAAGATAACAACTACACATACACATTCAAGCACACACACACACACACACACATAGCTCTTTACATGGTATTGCAAGCCATACGTACAAGGTCCTCTCTCCCCAGTGTCTAAGAGTTCAATCTAAGTGAGGATACAGTTATTTGAAGGACACCAGAGGTGTGTGCGTGTGTGTGTGTGTGTGCCTGTCAGAGCTGTACTGTAGCATACATAGCTCACTGTTTCTCCCGGTCCAGCCTCCACTCAATCAGCTGCTCTTTACACTCTCCCTTTACTACTGCTTTCTGTCGCCTTCACCATCCCTCTCTCTCTCTCTCTCGCTCTCTCCCTCTCTCTCTGCCTCACATTTTCCTCCCCTTCATTTGTGTTGCCCTTTCTCTCATGCTCGTTGCTGCTATCTCGTGCTGTCTTTCAAACACAACACTTCACAATACTGTATATCTGCTCAGCTTAGTTCCTATTCCTACCACACAACTTCTTATGCGTAGTGTTGTTCATTTTGTATTCCTTTCACATTTTATTTAGCGATACATATTCCTGTTCTTATGCATTTTTTATGCACTCTATTTTTAGTTTATACCTTTAACTCATATTCTCATCACATCTGATTAAGCACATTTGGATTTGCCTTGCCTAAGCTCAGCCTTTTACCTTTAAATAAATGTACTGAAATTATGCGCACATTATGTACAGTAAAATACTTTGCCAATGAAGCCAGGAAAATGTACCAGCTGTGATATTTATAATAATATATACACATATATATCCTTAAAAAGGATTAGATCAGATAGTCTATAAGATATATCATGCCCCTGTGACTTTGGAACAGGCTGTTTGAGACTAGCTATACATAAACTATGGGGACCAAATACATAAATAATTGTATTATTGTTATATTATGATCTAAATTAATATCTAAACATAACCTTAAACATTTTGTCTCATGCCAATATTTTAGAATCTGTGAGGATTATATATGCAAAATTCGTAATTTTTTAAGTTTGTTAATTATATCAACATCGATCACCTGTGCTTGACACAGAAATGTAAGTGCATGGCAGTATTTTTCCACCATTTTCTCTCTGCACGTTTCCACATAGAAACAATGGCATTACTGTTTTTCACGCACTGCAGTGATGCAATTGGTGTGTCCCAAGTGTAA
The DNA here is from genome assembly GCA_027564755.1 of Amblyopsis hoosieri. Lineage (NCBI taxonomy): Eukaryota > Metazoa > Chordata > Actinopteri > Percopsiformes > Amblyopsidae > Amblyopsis > Amblyopsis hoosieri. The sequence goes on along the minus strand of JAODUE010019021.1, from coordinate 12,311 downwards.
AGGATATATTGTTAGAGCAATGTAGCCGCATGCTGTCAAACATGAGTGTGCGCTGTAATAGGAGTAAATGGCCTTTTTACAGTTTTATCTCAAGGCAAACAGCTACACTCTCCGGCTGCCTGTATGTCAGGGGGAGTTATTATTCCTCAATAACTTTTCTACAACAGCAGCGTGACTAAGACCTGGCATTGTGACATGCTGTTGAGTGTAGGGCTTGGTGCCATGGAGGTGTGTTGAAGGCCTGAGGCAGAGAGGCCTGTTACCATGGAACAGCCAGCCACCTTCCCTTGACCATGGGACTCATGTCAGGGCCGAGGTTGTCTCAGCGTGCCGCCCACGGGGAACACACCGGAGAGGGGCCGCTCAGGCTCGTCTGCTGTGCCCCTGTCCCATATGGAAGACACGCTGCTCATCCTGGGGCAGGGCGGCGCCATGACGACGCAGCCTGGCTGGCCTACCTTTGTGCTCGCTGGTCCCTTCGGTGTGTAGTGTGTGTTTGTGTGGAGAGAATACGCTTAAATGGGATGAAGGAATGGCACGCCAAGCCAATGTATCAAAACTCGCTTTTCTGTCATTTGAAATTCCAACAGGGGGTTTGTTATTTTGCCATTTGTTGAGGATTCAACCCTTTATTGAGCGGAGTGCACCCTTCAACCAAAGCATAATATTACAAATGACAGAGCATGGAGAATCCATGTCACCGGGCTCAAACAGAGCCTGGCATTTTGCTATTCAAAAGCAATTTCTTCAAGTGTGAGACAGCCAGGCAATTCATAAGACCATTTCACGAAAGACATGTTATCCATCAACCAATTGATTTGTGAGAGGCCTGGAAGAGAAAGCCTCTCCCTCCCCGGGGAAGAGATGTGCAGGCTGATGCTGAGGGTGTGGCCGTGGATGGTTGTGCCAATATGCTCCACGCCGGCCCATCGCGGTCTTCATTACAGAAGACACAGATGATGTATGTTTTTTGCTAATTACGTCTCGGCACTGAAATGATATACGTACATTGAGAATCAGTACAGTTCCGCGCCGCATGTCACATTTTACAATGTCTAACCGAAGTTGTACTTTCAGTGAGCACAGCTCGCCTGGCATGCCAGGTATGTGTGTTGCTCTGGGGCACCTTAAGGGTGGTTAGAGAGCAAGTCAGGAGAGTCAATATGTGCTGGAGGAGCCGTCAATGGCCATGGAGCATGTCCGGTAAACAAACACACCCCGTGTCCCTCATTGGTCTCTCACACTCATGGTCACCACTGGGTCCTTACCAGAGCTGCTCCCAACCAACGGCTTATGTTGGGTATTTAGCAGTGGGTGTACACTCTTACAACAACCTATAATTAATATTATTATACGTTATTTCTTATAAAGAAACATGGGCTGTTGACGAGATTACTTGATTGAGGATTCACTATTGAACTTGAATAATGGACTTAGCCTTTAAGATGGATACCGTATAGTGAAGATACCGTGTAGGTGGAAATTCATCTTTGTTGACCATGTCATATTGGTTCCTGTGTGCCCTCTTTCTTTGAGCTTTATTACTGCAGAAAAAAACCTCTGGGAAACAATAATAGTAAAGAATGATTGAATGGAATTTCACAACAAATGGGTCTCGTTAATGGTTCCCTCACATAGGAGGCAGTAAAGCTGCATGGGTAAACACAATCTCCTGAGACCTCTATTGATATCTGGTGCTAACAGCCAAAGGTGTAAATTCAATCACATTGCAATATGCTTTATGGGCTGAATGTTTCTTCTTGATTATATAAGCCATAACCAGGAGAGAGCAGAGGGAGGCCTTCCTAACACAACGAGTTTAGGCTTTAATTTTCCTAAAGTGGTCAGATTTATTTTGAATAATGAGTATGTGCACGGGCATGTAATAATATCACTATGCAGCATATCACGTCCTCTTGGCAGATGTGCCTTTTCACATCGCACTGTACTAAGACACGCAATCCGATGTTCATGTGCAGTGTACACATCAAAAACATTAAGAACTGCCTCTTTATACTTAAAGATAAGGTTGATGATAATGTGAGTAGAAAGCAATGCCAAGCAACAGCCATGTTAGAGGAATAGACATGTGAAAAGAGTGTGGGGCACATAAATCCCATGGAGTGATTCTGCATTATCAAACCAGTTTGACTACTTGAACATGATCTTAGAAATGTATTACTTCTTTGTGGCTCAGTTACTGTAGTTTATACGGTGTTTCACACCCATGTACTAAACCATTTGATTTAAAAGTATACCCAATGGTGCTTTTGACACTTATGAAGTAGCCCGGTTAAAACCATTCTGAATATGCAGGGTCTGGGAACTTTCAACTGGAAACTTGGAAGAGAACCCCTCAGGACAATCGGTGGGTAGTTCATTGGTTTAGAAAATACTGTTGTACTGTTGTGGTTTCTGTTGGTGGAAGGTTATCCAATATTCAGCTAATGTCTGCGTTTATAAATCACAGTTAAACAAGTTAAGTTGTTTAATTGATGTAGGAGGTAAAATTGCAATGATTTGATTAATACCACCAGATTGGTCACACATAAGGGTCATCAATTGAGAGTTCCCAGACTGATACTTTACAGTATGTCATACAAAGGAAACCGTAAAGTGCAAAATCAGGATGTTTTAATTAACCAGGCTACATGAAGACCCAATAAACATAATCACCCCCGATGGCCCTGATATCCATAGGATTAAATGTATTGTATGTTTACCTGCATTATTCCATGATTAGCATTATACTTAATGAACCTAGTTTTCCTATTTCTGAAGATTTCATGTCACCACCAGCACAAGTAGCTCTCACCAAGTGGTCCTTTTAAAAAATCCCTGGCTGTACAATCTGGCCAAATGCTTCCAGCCTTTTCAATCTCCTTGTGAAAGGAATCCATGCTTTTACACATGCTCGCACACACACACACATGCACACACGTGCACACGCGCACACACGCACACGCACACACGCACACACACACACACACACACACCTACACACACACACACATTTCTTTACTCATGGAGTGTCCTGAATACCAGGCACTCCACAGCATCTACGTACTGTATCTTCCATGTTAGCCGGCGTCACCTCTTAGTCCCTAGTCTCATGGCCCCCTCCTTTGTCCCAAATCCCTCTCAGCAGGACACACTGTTCTTCCTCACATAAACCATGGAGTCCATTTGGTTGTGCTCCATTTACCCACAAAAGTTTCTGACACAGACATTCCACACATGACAATAATGTATACAATTATAGGTTTCCCATCGGTCACCCCATTCTCTCCGTACCCCCTTTATGGGTGCAGTCATGCTCCCCCGGCTCACGCTCACACACACACACCCACACACAAACACACACACATTAACTGGTCTTCACGTACTGTAGCTTGTCCTACAAGCCTGCAAACCATGTGAGCGATGGAATGCTTAGAATCTATCTAAAGAAACAAACACTGTGTCAACGAACATTAATGCAACGTCTTGCATTTAGCTTTTTGAGTTGTCCCAAGTGCTGTAGAATTACATTGATCCAAGACAATGCTTTACGTATGGTGAACTAGCTGGCCACAATAAAAAGCATTTTCAAGTGACCATGAACATAATAACTGTCAACATGAATACAAACATTACATTGAACCAAATAATGTTTTGAGAAAAAAACAATGGCAAGCCAGGTTGAAAGAAGCAGGTGAGAGACAATTACTTTTTAGAACTTTTCATGTGATTTCTTTGGGGTATGGGGACACTAGAAGTTTATGTGGGCATCGTGAATGAGATGTGTGTCATCACTCACACTGATCTCCCATGGTTCAGTTTGTCAAACCATACGTGACATGTCAGGTTAACACCATACTGTAAAGTACAATCAGAGAAATATTCAAAGAATGGAGCATCAATATCGGCCACACACGTCTGTCACGGTGCACATATAAACCTAAAAACGTAAAATTACGACATCACTTGGCTCTCAAAAAAAAAAAAAAAAATTAGCTAACAAGACAATAGGACCCATTTGGCTATGCAAATGTGGTCTTTCAAAGAAAAAATAATTGTAAATGTGTTTTTTGAAGCGCTAAGTAATGTTTTAATTTTACAACCACAGGTCTTACGGGGTTTATAATACCCTGCCCCACATTGTCAATCAACAAAAATGCACCTTCCCACAACTTGAAGTTAGTCTGAAGTCTTTTTTATGATGAAGCGAAGGTTTTACCTTCTTGTTTGTCATGATAGTATGATGTGTAAGTCTCAAAATGGATTGTTAATTTCGCTAACATGTAACCCAAAATATACATTTTTCATAATGATTATTGTTTTAATAACTCAGAATTGCGGGGCAACACCAACCTGTTTTAGTCAGTATTTGACCCGCCACTGCTTGGAACCGCGTAAAATAAAAATATTAAAAATATTTGATTAATTTATTAAATGTATTAATTTCAGTCTCAACTGAAGGGTTAATTCTGCACCGACTAGTGACTCTGTATCCTGTATACAATCACACTTACAATTAAACAATAATTAATTAATTTAAAAATAGCAAATGTGATTATAGACATTACACACACAATAGCCATAATAATAACTGCACATCAACCACAGCTCCTACATCACCCCACACCACAAGTTATTGAAATATAACTCACAGCAGCTTATAAATCACCGTTAAAGGGATATAGGTAACTGGACATGAAACCAAGCAAGATAGTTGACAACAGACACTGTTGCTGGCTAAGGTGAACATGGAAGCTAACGGCTAAGGCTAACTGGGGCAGCGAGGAGAGAGGTGGGAGAGTGTGAGAATAAGGCTGAGCAAAGAGGGACGTTTTGTGAACTGTACATACCACACCAGCGGAATAAAAACATGAAAGTTGAGGCTGCTGCGACGTGGAGAGTCAAGTAGCGGAGGAGGAGAACTGCTCGGGCAGAGCAACGGAGTCCAAGGGCGCTTAAACAGGCGTGAAGGCCGAATCGGGTACAGAAGGCCCGAAGGAGCCGGAACTAAGGCTGTCTCTGGGGACCTGGACTAAGGCTGGCTCTGGGACCTGGACTAAGGCTGGCTTGGGGACCTGGACTGAGGCTGGCTTGGGGACCTGAACTGAGGCTGGCTCTGGGGACCTGGACTAAGGCTGGCTCTGGGACCTAGACTAAGGCTGGCTTGGGGACCTGGACTAAGGCTGGCTCTGGGGACCTGAACTGAGGCTGGCTTGGGGACCTGAACTGAGGCTGGCTTGGGGACCTGTATCACCCTCCTCAACACATCTAATGTCTTGTCGAAACCGGGAAGGCCGCTATAATCCACTTGTATTTATATCTTAACTATCAAAGTGTTCTGGGAATATGCTGATGCAAAGGGGCATATTATATTTGTCATCAGAGCTCAATAATAATAATAATAATAATAATAATAATAATAATAATAATACAATTACACACAAAATATTTAATAACACACAAATATCTAATTACACACAAAATATCTAATATGATTTGTTTTTATCCCATAGCAAATTTTATATTTAAATAATGACTGAAGGTCCTCTAAATAATGTTTTAGGGTGTGTGGTGTTTTGGACATGCCAGGTATGGTCAGTGTAAACTAAGTAGCCTAAGCAGAAAGCTAATTCTTTCTAATGCTTTCTGCTTGGTCTGACATTTATTTAATGCCCCAAGGCACAGGAATGCTGCTTAAAAAAATGAAATGCCCCTTGGAAGGATGCATTACACAAATGCTTGAGTGTACACACACATAGAGAGTGACTCATGTACACACTTACAATGATGATAAACCCTTATGACCCTAGTTCTATCCCCCCCTCCCTCCAAATACTGCAGCACCCAAATACTGCACCACCTCCCCCCCTGCTCGAGGGGGAGGTGGGTGGGGGTGGAAAGGGGCAGACTGCATACTGCCACCTCAAAGAAGGCTTTGGAAATGACACATTATTTGTGCATATACACATACCAGCACACCAATGAAACACATGAAAGAGTGCCCCTTGGGAAAAAACACACAATGTGAATAAAATTAAAATGGAAATAATAAACACTAACAAAAAAAAAAGTAAAGGACTATATTTTCTCTTATTAATGTGAGAGAATGCCTACTCCGGGTAGGGAATGAGTCCTTATACCCCAAGTGAAGGAGTCCATGTACCTCGGGGTCTTGTTCGCGAGTGAGGGGACATTGGAGCGGGTGATTGGCCGGAGAATCGGAGCTGCGGGAGCGATATTATAATTACTTTACCGCACCGTTGTGACGAAAAGAGAGCTGAGCCAGAAGGCAAAGGCATCTACCAGGCAATTTTTGTTCTTACCCTCACCTATGGTCAGGAAGGCTGGGTCATGACCAAAATAACTAGATCACGGGTACGACCCGACTATGGATAAGCAGATATGGATGGATGGATGGATATTTTCTCTTATCGGTTTTTCGGTTATCATTGGTTGTATTTATCTGTAAGCAATAGTAAATAGTACACTTTGGGCAGCCCATTGACGCTACAGTATATTCAAAGCTTTGGTTCACAAACACATAGGTGCATACAAATGCAGACTTTTGTAGCTGTCCATGGTTCTGTTCCAGTACCGCCTAGTCACTATAGCTCTAGAGCTGTTCAAGGTCCTGAGAAGTTGCTGTTGATAAGGAGCCTCTCCATAGCCCTCAGCCTGCTGTTCCGTGATACTGACGTGGCAGGGAAAATAACAGTTTCATAATGTTGAAGTGCTTCTGCTGCACTCATGCACTGAAACACTGATTCTATTTAACATACTCCTTCAACTAGCTAGTAAAGGTTAATTTTTTTTGTCAACATTCAGCATTCAACTTTTATGAAGATGGTTTCTCAATGTTTTAGCCCCACAACCTCTGGATAATTGCTCCTGTTGGTTGTAAACATAACAAGAGTGTGGGAGAGGCACTTGACCATAAAACAATGCTGGTTTAGTTGATGCCAATGAATAAGCAAGCCCCTCCCACACCTGAGAACACCTCTAACAATCATGAAGTTGTGTTTCCAGACAAGATGGCTAAAGATATTTAGGGTTATTGTTGCTAATGTGTACGGTTAATACAATTGTACTGTATCTCTGCCACTGGCAAAGCAAGCAGCCAGTATCCCTGGGTTATGTTCTTTAAAACGGAACCAGCGTTATACTCTATTCAATTACCGAGAAATGTCATAGATATACTGTATGAGGGGCATTGGCGATGGGAGGTTGGGGAAGGGGTTGCGGGGGCGTCAGAGACGTTGCTAACACCAAGTCCACACGGCCTGAGTCATGACGCCCATGGCAGACCCACTG
>JAODUE010019011.1:141-24516 GCA_027564755.1 Amblyopsis hoosieri | reverse complement strand
AGAAACAAGTCCAAGTAGATTTTAAAATCTAAAAACAAGATTATCTCACTAAGTTAGATGTTCGTTTTTGCAGTGAACGCGACCCTGCAACAAACCTCCGCTATGACTTTTCAATTAAAGGCGGTGTGATGTGAGAAGCAGGTCCCTTCCATTGGCCTGCTGCCTGCTCCCGGCCTGGTCATGTCTGCATGCTCTGGCGCCCGTGTCGACAGTAATCCAGCCGTAGCGGCCTGCTGAGTGAGTCCCTCTCCACTCCACCTGTATGAGTCACAGTGTCGGGCCAGTCCCAGTCCTCCGGCCTGTCAGCTACCCACAGCTGATTGACTGGATAATCACATCTTCCCTCCATGCCCTCTCCGACCACGCTCCTCCACTGTTCCCTTAGGCCTGGAGGCAATGAGGCAGGGAGAGGCGACTGTGGATGCTTCTCAGCAGATAGATCACCATCAAGGAGGACGGCGGTGAGACGGGCGGACTGGATGGAGTGGACACCGGGCCGAGAGGTCCTTATGCTCCGGCCCAGATTTATCCCACAGTCCTGCTGTATGCTACTGTTAGCTCCTGTGACTCCTGACCCCAGAACACACGTGGTTTATTGTGAGCCACTAGACGCCACTGAACCACATTATTATTATTAGTATGAGTCGCCAAGATGAAACAAAATAGTTTTATAACACTTGATCTCATGGTCCTCCCGTAACACAATTGGGGTCCCCAAAAGGGGCATTCAACCCCACCTTGGGAACCACTTGTAAGTGGCACTGGGAAACGTGCCGGCTAATGTTTGTAACCTTGTTCGCCCTATTTGCTTTCCTCATTGAAGAACACAAGATGGCATGATGGAAAGGCAAAGATCAAGCATCAAGTCCAACCCCATCCCATTATTTTATATCTGGCTCCTTTAATCCCCAGCCAGTCATCCCGTGGCCATCCTGCCCCAGTGTTTAGTGCTCACAATGCACGGCTGTGCCTCTGAGATTGACTGCGTCCCGGTGCTTGGGCATCCTTAGACCTGCATACACATTGCACTGTGGGCTTTGAAGATTGCAGGGGGAAAAAGGGGTGAATAAATAAGTAGCCATAAATGGGTTCATTGGAATGAACCTGGACCCCATCTGAAATGCTCCCCAGAGGCCGAGGGAACCTGGAGCCTGGGGATTTGACATTTTCACAGCGGCGCGTCGTTATTGAACTGGTTGGTATATGTGTGCCTGGCAGGGCGGCGTTGACGCTAGGTCCACAGGATTTGAAAATATACAAGACGATGCTCCTTCAAATATGGTGTTGCCCCAATTGCATCAGTGTTTACTTAGAAGGATGATTCATGATCCATTTTATCCTGCATGGGGTGATTGTGATGTGTTTACATCTTGATGATGTCACCCACAGCTTGATAGTGGATGACATCTTCATTCGCGTCTGCTCATGGTGGCACAGTCTGAACAATGCTAAATAATGATTTGGCAATTCAATAAAGGGATGAATGAAGTATTGTGTTGTCACATGAATAAGCGCTTGCCTTTTCTATTGTAGCGTTGAAATTGTAATGTGCAATGAATATCTTGAATGTCTCAGTGAATAATTAAAAATTATACTGCAGCTTCGACTTTCTATTATTTTTATATAACTGCCTCACAGAATCAGGTAGCACGTATGAAAAGCTTTGATGGGATCACTTCAAAACACCTTTGTCCTCTGCTTTTGCAAGGTGTATATTCAGTCCTTTCTCAGACAGCCATTCATTTCAATGGGTGCTTATGAAAATCACATTCTGTATTTCTTTTGTATTTCCACTTAAATTTTTGAAGCTGTTCATCTTTATGCTTGACTGTTCTTTGACTCTTTTTTTTTCTCTTACATTCTGCTGGAATTATTCTTAATATAAAGTGCTAGCATTTCTACCATTTTATGTGAAACTGACACTTTTAATTGTAAAATGGAGTGACAGTTGCTAACTGGTCTCTTTTGTGCTATTCAAGTAGTGATATGCTGCCACCATGTGGCATGATAATGCAATTTTACATTGATCACATTGTCACACTTAAACTCACTCAGTTTTTTTTTTTTTTTGCTGGTTGTGGGGGACTAATTACAGGCCACGGTTTTTGCTTTTATATAATCATGCCATTATATTATTATTATTATTATGTTCTTATTCATCATAAGTCATCACATCAATGCAAGCCTATGGCGTCGAGTGCCTGTAGGCCAAATTACAAATAATGAACTCAGTGACCGTGACTGGCTTTATAAACGTCCTGATGGCCGCCTCCCTCCTGACTGTTTGAGGAAAACGGTGTCAGCAGGAACTCTTGCCCTGTCTAATGACACAGCAATGGCAGGATGGTGTGTTTTGTGCATCATTAACTGTTTTTTCTGCCTTCGTCAAAGCGTTTAACTCTTCACTCTTATGTCAGCGCAGTCATACATCTCCCTCTGTCCCTCCCGCTCTCTACACACTGTATTGCTTGTGACTACATGCCATTTCTCAGCCTGTTCTTGTCTTGTTGCTGTGAACAGTGTGTGTGTTAACCACTGTCTGGACTGCTCTACAGGCAAGGGTCCAGAGACTATTTTTGCGGGTCAGAATCTGAACGATAATGAGTGGCACACAGTGCGTGTGTTCAGGAGAGGGAAGAGTTTGAAACTGACCGTAGATGACCTGACACCTGTGGAAGGTATTTCTGACCCCCACCCTCACACATATTCCCTATAAATACACATTTAAATGCTAGTTAGTCTCTCATACTCTGTTTCAAATGTATAGACAATACAACTTGACAAATAAAACGTTTTATTGTGCCATACTGTGGGCTGTAGTTTTGGATCATTGGATCAGTTTGAATACATGCTATTCACAATATGCTTTCCTCATTCCAAACTAGCTCATCCACCTGTGGTATAATATCAAGGCTGCACTAAAATATATTTCCCTTATTATAGCAGTTAGCAATTACAAGAATTACCCTCAGAAGTCAAACAAGATAGCTTTAAAAAGGTTACATCTTCTTTTTAGGGGGTTTGTTTGTTAATAGTCACAAGTGATGAGATAATAATTAATGGTACTGTACACTACAGTAATTATTATCTTAATATGTCAGGATTACATTTAATGGTTTTGTTTTGATTAAATATGATGCTTTTGTTTTTACAAGCTTGTTATCTCCTGTTCTATTTATTTTAGTTATATAGCGTTACCATCATTATTGATACAGTACTACAGTACACAAGAGAAACTCCCCCAGCCCACCCTACCGAGTACTATATTCTCTCCCTCTCACCTCTGCTAACCAAAGGTCAAATGGCGGGCGACCACACCCAGCTGGAGTTCCACAACATCGAGACAGGCATCATCACGGAGAAGCGCTACATGTCCGTGGTGCCGTCCAACTTCATCGGCCACCTCCAGAGCTTATCCTTCAACGGCATGGCATACATTGACCTGTGTAAAAACGGCGACATCGACTACTGCGAGCTCAACGCCATGATCGGTTTCAAGAACATCATCGCCGACCCCGTGACCTTCAAGTCGCGCTCCAGCTATGTGACCCTGACCACATTGCAGGCATACTACTCCATGCACCTCTTCTTCCAGTTCAAGACTACGTCCTCCGACGGCCTCATCCTCTTCAACAGCGGGGACGGGAACGACTTCATTGTAGTGGAGCTGGTCAAGGGGTGAGATACAGTGCTTCCTTCACGCAGGTCTGTGTGCGTTTGTGTGTTTGAACACAATTTGAGATTACAAATCAGTGATATGAAACCGGTACAGGATACATGTATTATTTAAATACTACCGTATGTCAGTTTGCAATACAAAATGAATGCGTTTGAGTTAAAACTACAGAGAATACAAGGGAAGTAGCAACTCAACCGTTCTCCAGTAGACCATTATGGAGGGTTAGCATGACCACTGACTCGCAGTGCATATTTGCTGATAATGGCATAGTGATAATGTGCCAGCGGTGTTCAGTGGCCATAGGGGGCTAAGAAGTACTGGAACGTGAAGCAGATAAAACCTTATGAGTAATTTAACATCGTTAAAACTAATTAAGTAATGCCCGGCGGTACAATGGAAAAGTAGGGTCAAATATTCACTACATTTAATGGATCCCTATGTTAGAATGGCGGTTTAATGAACCCACTGTAAGGAAAAATGCAGCTTCATTGTAGTAGTGAGGTGCTACACAAGGCCAATTATAATTAAAAGTGAATGTGTTACCGTAAAGGTGCTCATCTGCAGTTTCACATGCAGATGTACTCCAAGGGAACACATCATGAGAATGATATGTGACAAGAAGTAATGAAGGTACTCACTCAGGACACACTCATACAAAATATAGGCAGAGGTGTTTAACCTCTTCTGTTGAAAATATGGCTGGTGGTGGTAATATCGCAAGTTTGCGTGAATAGCAGATGTACAGTTTTAGTGCCCGTACCGTGCCATATGGGCAATTCATACATCGCTGTCACGCAATGAGCGCGGATTGGCAGGTGGCTTCAGACAGCTTAGGGGATACTCTCACATGGTGAGGTATAACCTTGAACCTTCTCTCTCAGCTGTTTTTAATCATGCTTTTATCTACAGAATGTTATATGCTCACATATTTGCTAACACTAGGGGGCACACAACCACTCAAATAGTCAACAACACTATAAAGTATACACTATTAGATATATTAGCACATACTATAATGTGCATTCTTCCCTCCTTCCTTCCTTCCTTCCTTCCTTCCTTCCTTCCTTCCAGGTACCTGCATTATGTGTCTGATCTAGGAAATGGTGCCCACCTTATAAAGGGCAACTCCAACAAGCCCCTGAATGACAACCACTGGCACAATGTGATGATCTCTCGCGACACCAACAACCTACACACCGTCAAGATTGACACCAAGGTCACAACGCAGACCACGACAGGAGCAAAAAACCTGGACCTAAAGGGTGAGTAGATGGTCTGAAATGGTCGCTTCCTTCCAGCACATCCCCCAACACAAGCCTTGAATTGCTGCTAATATTAAGTTTGTTATTATACATACAACTACAGTATGCACATTTTATTAAAGACAAACATTTATACAATTCTTACAATATTTTTCTCAAAATGTTGAAATCATATTGTGGGCCTTTAAAATTGATCTCACGGTTTGTTGTTTCTCCTGTGTGTTTGTCTCATTTGTCATGTTGGTATGGACGTGAAAAGTCAATGCTATCTTATTTGTATAGCTACAGGTACATTTAAATGCAAAAATAGATTATAATAGTGCAATGCATTAAGGGCAAATAAGCAGTGATATAGCATGCTTAACACACACACTATTTTGGTATTCAACCTAATGATTGAGGTGACATTGAATACATTCATTTAGACAGCATGTATTACAATCCCTACAATACAATATATAAATGGAAATCAGAATATTCCCCTAGGGGGCAGTATTACTATGTCTAAAATATATTATTTTCTCTCTCTTTTTGCACAGGGGTAAATAAGAATTACTCACTAAACATCATTCACCTTGACATTAACATACTGCAGTTGCAGGTTCCTACAATCGCCCACCTAATCTATATTTACACCCTCTCTGTATTTCTCTGGCTACAGGTGATCTATATATTGGTGGGGTGGTGAAGGAGATGTACAAGGATTTGCCCAAGCTTGTACATGCCAAGGAGGGCTTCCAAGGTTGCCTGGCATCAGTAGACCTGAATGGACGCCTCCCAGACCTGATGTCAGATGCTCTGGATTGCGTGGGTCAGATAGAGAGAGGTTGTGAAGGTAAGGATCCACTAGGGGGAGCCGTGAGCCTATATATCCTAAATGCTGTTGACGTCATTTGTTTCTATTCAAGGACCGTAGGTATGTTTGAGATGCTGGACCAGGATTAGCTGCACAAATAGTGAAAATCTGGTGTCTTTTCAGGAATGAAATCCAATTAAATTTGCCTTATGTATTGTATTTATCTAATAGCTTACGGGGTGATGATGTTTTGTTAGTCTTCACAGACTTAAGCTCTCTCTCAAAGTCATTAGCATGGATTCTCCACATTTGACCAGGCATGTAAACACACTTTGTTGTGCACAGCCACCACTGTAAGCCTGCGGCACATAATTTTAACATCCATAAAGTCGGTTAGCATCCTGCTAGAATGCATCAGGCTACAACCATACTGATCATTTCTGTTTCACTTGGCCATAATCAGATTACATTCTCTTGACATATTTGTACTGCCAGTGTTATTTCCCGTATTACCCCCATTCTGCCTTTGCTTTATGCCTGCTTGCTAGATCTGCGTGTATGTCAGAAGCGATCCTCTTGAAATATGCATGAGGCATTTGTTGCATGCATGAATAACATTTGCCCAGTCTTATGTTTGTGCCACATCCAAAGACAATAGTTGGTATATTTGTCAATGTGACACTCATAGTTGAATATTAAATATAACAATTTCATCCAATCCTTTGCGTTAAGCACATGCATACATGTCAATATGGGTTATCCTATGTGTTAATTGTGTTAAAACCGGTTCAGTGATCACTACAGTGTCAAATATGGTATAGTAGTTGTATTGTATGTGTTCTAGGATGTGTGCTCAATTTAATAGCCAAGAGTGAGTGATGCTTACAAATGAAAGGCTACCAGTGAATCATCTTCCGCCTTTATAATCTTCTATTTTTTTCATGGTATTGATTTTCATTTATGGCTGTCGTCTCCTCATTAAATGTGTCTCACAGTGAGTATACTGACAGTGCCATAACCTTTACTGGACAGTGACGTCTTTGATTTGAAGAGGTCTCAGCTTTCAGCCTATTTTTTTTTTGGTGCAAATATGCGAGTAACAAATCCACTATGGTTATTTAGAATTGCTATAGGGCTATTGAATGATTTGCAGATACTTAGAGGTGAAGGAGATTGAGAGTGAATGGCCTATAACCGGACTCTTGCAAAGACTCTGCAGTGAGCTGTGGTGGAAATGTGGTCTTCTGGGGCACAATCCAAGTGTGTACCCACTAGAGATGAATACTGTAGTGTGCACTAGCACAGTGTACAAGGTGGTTAGTCCGCCCCTTTCCCCTAACCTATCCGTGTTGTAGTTTGTTGCCACCCTTCTTTCAAGACTGCCATCCCATGTTGTACCACCCGTTCCTTCCACAGCCTGTGTTTGAGCAGCTCTACCATCTCTGACACCTTGGTGCTTTGCTAACAGCTGGTGTGCTTATTTGGCTGACAAAGGTTGCATTGATGAAAGCTGACTTGCCAGGTAGATTGCTTTGTTACCACCCCCTTGTCCAGCACTCGTGTGCTTCTGCCAATATCTACCCTCATCATTTCCCTGAGCCAGGTGACAGCTCTCTGCCACTCATTTGTTGGGGGGAATTACTGTATATCAAGTCCCGTTCGAATACAAGCTTCACTTTACTGTCTTGTGTATCAAGTACTTACACATGCACTCACTTAATGTGTGTTGCAACCAGCTATATGCACAGTCATATTTCAGTGTTTCATTTGCTTTTAATATCTTTTGCATGAATTACAAGTAGTGCCTTGTGGATTGTTTGTCTGCATGCTTTTAGTTACGCTTTTTTTATCAAATGAGTCTAGGTTTTAACTCAAATTTTTCTTTTTCATGGTTTCTGTAGAATGTGTCTTATGGCATTTTCTTTCACGCTAACATCTTCAATCACGTCATTATAGTTTTATGCAGGCTGTGAATTGCCTCTTTGAAATCTAGGAGAGCTGCATGCTCTAGAGTTTAAACACTTGCATAGGGTAAACAGAATTGAACAATATTATGTGCTGTTACTGTATACATTATAAGCTATTTTCCAAGTACTGTATCACATTAGGTTCTGAAGGACAGCACCACATACCACATACATCTCTCCTCTAAGTGCTTGACTATGATAAGTAACCGTTAATTGGACATGTTAACATTGACATGCCTGCCTGTGTATATTACAGTAGGTGACACTTCCGTTATACATTGATAATGTGTATATCACGATGTAGGATATACATAATGTATTAATTGATACAAAGTTTGTGAAATAGACACATTGAAAGAAGTGTTAGAAACAAGTTGCAGTAGAAAATAAAGAAAATGTGATAGCAGGGTATTTCAAGGCTATAAGAAGCAGTGTGTCTACATGTTTATTTTGTATTATTAAATATATTTCAAAGCAAAGTGAAAAATTATTTATTTTGCGAAATGTGGATAATTTCTGGATAATGCATTAAGTCCTATTATTATTCTAGTCTATAAGCATGGTGGTTCATCATTGTATTGTAATAATTACCATAGGTATTTATTTATTTATTTATTTATTTATCGACAATGTAATCAGAAGCTCTTCATGTTGAAATTATAGAAATATAAATCCAAATGATAACATTTAAATAATTGACATTTAAGGCCCACGGCATCCACAATAGCCCTTTGCCATCCCACTAACATCTCTTCATTAACATTCAAATTAGTGTCAGGCAAACAAACAGCCAGAGAAGACAGCGTGCGCCTGCATGCACACCTGTGCAAACCGGCTGAGGCTGAGAAGACTGTCTGACAGAGTGGTGGAACACATGCAAAAACAACACCGACTGTCAACACGTCTCATTGTCTCTCAGCAGCAGAGGTGCACCTGTGTAGACAGGCACTGGCATGGATGCTAGTTTGCCCATGGGAGGAGATATGAGATGATCGGTCTGTGGCTGGTCTCTTCTGAAAGAGTTCATATAACGTTTCTTGTTGTGTGTTGTTTTTGTAATGAATGGCATGTCCATGTTTAAAGAGATAGTCTACGCTATATGGACTCTGAAACTTAAACAAAACATAACTTTTCAATTCAAAGTAAACAATAAACCAGTTGTTGTGAATTAATTACACTATCATTTATTATTTTCACTATATTTTCACTTAATGCCCTTTATGTTATTGGTTTGTCAGCGCTCAAGAAAATGTACAGTATATTGTAAATGCATTAGATCAATTACAGTACATCAGGGCACATAGATTCTGTAATCAGTGGTTGATTATGGTACTTAGCAGTGGCCCTTATCGCTTCTTTGATTGCAGAATGGGGGACATGCTGTACTACTGTATGCGTGCGTTGCATCAGACTTGGCTTAACCGTCCATTTGTTTTGTCTATGCCCAGGCCCCAGCACTACATGCCAAGAGGACTCGTGTGCCAACCAGGGAGTGTGTCTACAACAGTGGGAGGGCTTCAGCTGTGACTGCAGCATGACATCCTTTGGAGGAGCGCTCTGCAATGATGGTAGGACAGCCCTCCTACTCAGTGTGTGTGTGTGTTTGTGTATATACTGTGTGTTTGACGCGCTGACTGGCTGTTTCTTTGCGTCACATATTTGGTCTGTCCTAAGTTTATTCCAAAATCATTACACAAACTCGCATGCCACTGCTGCATTTTGCCTTCTGAATGGTCAGCTAAATAAGCAGGATTGTGTGTCAAAGGGTAGAGTGTTTGCGTCAGCAACAAGACCAATGTTATCTATTGCTATCACACAACAATGCTTCCAGAAGAAAATGTTCCTTCAGTATAAGTCGTTCTTGCGAGGCAGACCTTGTGCGGAGGAGGTGTGTATATTCCTGTGAAGGACTTACAGTATGCCGCGACCTTGCTGACATGGATATGCAGTGGGGTTCCTTCCTCGTGTACTGTATAACGGAGAAACTTAACAGCTTGCGTAATCCTTTCGAATCATTACGGAGACTTAGTTGTAGCTTTTGCCTTTAATCCGTGACATTTGGCTGACTATTTAATCATGTGTATCACCATTCCAAACGGGAGCTACAAACTCAACAAAGAAAGAAAGGAAAGCAAACCACAAATAATTACATTACCAGAAAAGAACAGACGCACGCAAACGCTTTAACTGCAGACTTAAAAGTTGTGCTAAATGAATCTCTCTTAAAGACATAAATTGGCGTATTGCGTATGGGGCATTGTGTTCTCATTAATGTGTAGCTGTGGAGGAAACTGGAGCGGTGGCTGAGATACCTTAAGAAAATAGGCTACATCCTAATGTAAAATATGCACGAGGGATTTGTTTGGCCATTATTTCCTTCTACGGTGTTTCACACAGTGTGGGGTGAATGGGCAAAGTGCTAAACTGCATTAAGGAGAAAGGAATGGAGTGGGCACTCTGTAGATGACACAAAAGCAGGGGAGGCTGCACCATAAATGTTAATGCATTCTGAGTCACTCTGGATAAGACCTGCTCTTTTGTTATCAGGAGAAAGTGTTAATAGATTCCAGTGCGGCCTTACATGTGGCACATGTGAGCCAACCACGATAACGCTGAAAGGAGCGGCGTGTGCCCGATGTGAACTCCAGAGTGGTACGTCTCAACCACGGTCACCGTCCTCTTCTCCATTGCTTGTTCTTTGCGCCGTCTTTTTCACTTCCATTCTCGGTCTGGTCTTGAGATCAACAGAGGGGTAGTGACGTGCTGCAGGTGTTGAGAGACATGCTTGATGTGCCTGCCTTCCCAAGTACACCTGGGAAGACTCTTCCAGTCCTCCTTTCATAAATATTCATCTGCCGGTCTGTCCCGCGGAGCTCATTTGCTGGAGTCGGAGAACAGCCGTTCGACAAGAAAACCATGACTACAGTGTATTCTCACTGAGCTTAAGGGTAGCGGCGATGCACTGTATGTTCTTGTTGACACAGCAGCTCAGCATCTCAGTATACCTGGGCAAGGCAGACCACCATCTATCTATATGATTCTATCTGATCGAGAAACGCACAGTTTCACAGCCCCATGCCTCATACAGCTATGTTACATTGTACAGCTTCCAGTCACACATGGTGCACCAGCTAATATCATATAGAAATACCGGTAAGTATAATTTCCCATGTTTAATATGTTGCTAATTTTGGTCGGGGCTTGTTGATGCTCACACTCAAAAATAATGTAGGTGTGAGTCATTAAAGTAACTGATGTGCTCTACTTGCAGGACATCTGATTAAAGATCTAGTTTAGCATAAACCAGTCCAGTAAGTTGTGTCTTCACTAAACGTATTCATGTGATTTCTACATTGTAGACAGCTAGAAACAATTGTGATAATGCTAGCTCCACCTCTACAACCTGCTTGGTAGCACATGCTCTCAGCTCTCAATTGAAAGCTTTTGGCTACAGTGGCGTACAGTAGCTTCAGTCAGTGCAGCTGCACCAGGGTCCGGTATCCCGACCGGGATCTGTACAAGTCGGGCCACCGCTGCTACGAAGCGGCAAGCTCACTTTGAAACGTACAGTATACATGGTTTCATTGCGGCCAATTAATATGATAAATTATCCCGTTCATGGTTTCACCAAAACATATTTTATGTTGCAAATCTTCTGATCATCACGATGAGTGTAATGTTGGCAATAACTTATTATTTACCCAAAATCGTTAACGCCACACTGGTTTAACAAAATGAATAGGCTAAATCGCGCCGTCAGTAGAAGCTACTGTAGATCATAAGATGTCAACATGCACAGGTAGGCTGTCCTGATAACTGTAATTTGTAATTTTGCCTAGTTATAGGCTAAGGTAATAGGCTAACCCATATTTATTTTGGAAACCATGGTCGGCCGTTTAGTCTTTGCATGGGGCCCGTACATTTGTTTTGCACCTGGGCCCGTCGTGATTAAGCTTTGCCTGTGGTTGGCTAGCAAACCACTGAACAATCAGCATCCAGGTGGGTAGTTTAGTTGGTGCGGAGTTAACCTTTTCACTGAACAACCTGTTTCTTGAACTACTTTCAAAGCCGTTTGCTCCGTTTAATAGGCGTGGCAAATGTTGCTCAAGGACGTGTAGGAAGTGTAGCCGCATATTTTCTAGGGTGTTTTAGATAATCACTACTATCATTACCAAATGTCGCTTTTTATGCATCTTAACATCTTAAATGTATCCCATCTCATTCTGATATGAAATAAAATAGGTTGACAGCCATTACGGGCACATCCTTTAATTGGAACAGTGCTTTGTTGTTGCTAGCCATGCGAGCGTTGTTCAATCCACAGCCTATATGGACAGCCCAACTCCTCCCTGCTTTGTAACCTGCTGTTCAGTCCACTGTGGTTTGCGTTCATTGAATTTGTAGCAAATGTTGCACCATCCTGAATGCAGGGATAATCATGCCCATGTGGGTCCTGTTCTGATTGGTTGATGGTGGTCCAATCATCTACTGGCACCTGTGTTTGGGAATCACTGTCAAGTGATTTGTCAAGTGATTTGTTGTTCAACTTTGTTAAAGGTGGTTTAATTGCCTGCTAATATTTGAATTGACACCAAATTGGCTGTCAAACTGTTTTCAATTGAGAGTTCTCAGACAGAAATGTAAAGAGTCAGTCCATCATAGGTTTCAATCAGGCTAGGAACATTTCTCTTTAAAGGTCTCTGCTGCTAGTGTTGCACATTTGGATAAAATGACTACTTCAGCCGTGCATAAGTAAAAAAAAAGAATAATCATTACTGTCTAATACAGAAATACAACCACATTATAACAGAGTGGCTGCCTACTGCTCTATTGAATGACGTATGCGCCACATATTCACGCTCACTTACATACTAGCATCTAAACAGAATATATTTCTTTACTTAAAAAGACTCCTGACAATATTCTGCAAACACATATACAACTGTATAGCAGGCTACAGGTGGTTACATTATTGGGAGTAGCTGTGACGCACAGTTAAACTTTCCAAACTACATTATACATTTAATTTTACATTACTGTTACACTCACACATACAGTATACAGTACTGTGTCTCTATGGTTATTTTTATTTATCCATATACCTCTTTAGCTCACCTGTAATACAGAAATACAAGCACATTAGAACAGCTGGCTGGCTACTGCAGGTGGTGTCTATTGAATGACGTATACGCCCCCCCGGCGCCTAAACCCAAAGGACCCCAGGCTGCTCCAAAGTGCCTGCATGAGTTTCACTCATTTTAAACCAAAAATGAACCTACTATAGCAGTTGTCAGTTCACATGTACCGATATGTCAGTCTACAAATGAAACTATATTAAACACAACCAGTCTAAATTGCATAACCATCACATAAGACTTTGGATGGGGGGTGGGAAGGGTGTAATAATAATGTAATATGTATCTATGTAGCTATTTATTAATGTATATATGTATTTCCCATTGTATACAATGCTTCTGCTGTACAGCAGCATGCAACACACTGAATGCAGCTGCTGGTACATCAACTCAGCAATCGACATTGTTCAGAGGAACCAGGCTTCTGTGCACCACATGCTGCAAAATAGAAATATTGAAGCACTTCACCGAGGTGTAGCATTTCTTCCTTTTGAAATAATAGGCGAGATGTTATCACAGATCCCACCTACCGTCCCCTTCCACACATACCATTCCTTGTGCTGCCACTTCTCTTCTGCCAGAAATGCTGCATAATGTTTGCTTCAGGGTGAATGATTAGCTTCCAAAGCAAAGCAATGTGTCTCTGAATTTATTTATTTTGAATGCATGACATATTTTATGTGTGGCACTTGAATGTTTTCTCTGGCATGGTCAGTTATATATTCATGGTGATACATATAATGAGAATGTTGTGGCTTCAGTGGCCGCCCAGCATCTTTTGTTGAGAGCTTAATATGTAAATGATGAAACCACTGTGTGGTGACAAATCTTGCTTGTAATTTGAGGAGGAGGTCCCGGTATGCATAAAACTAATTATCCCAAGTCCCTTACACATTGCCATAATTGCTACACTGTACTAGAACTGGATTTACTTCCTTTCATTATTGTGTCTCCAACATGTGCCTAGCCTACTCAGACTTTTTCATCATCTTCTATCGTCGAAAAGTCAGCGGAAAAATAAAGTATTGTGTTCTTAGTTCTTACCTTTCTTTTCAGTTATTTAATAAAGCCTGTAGTCTGTCATGTGCTTCTGGTGTGTGGCAGTCCTGTCTTTATGTGATTTACGGCCCCACATGTTGAATAGGGTTGGAGCTGGAGAGTCGTGGTCCAACCAGGCAGGGAAAATGAAGCGAGGAAATTGTAAAGGTGTTTGTCGATGAGCGCTTGGCAGTTCAAATTCAATTAATCTGAGAAAGCCCCCTCTCGCACTCTGCACTTGAAATTGGAACAGTATTGGCAGCGATCAAGAGGTATTTTAGCCATGGGGAAACTGTTCACCATTGTTGTCGCTGTACTCCCTCAAGGTCCAAATAGCAGTCAGTGGGCTCTCAATGTGAAATTGCTGGCAAAGATATTTAATTTCTTCGTCCACATACAATACATTCGCATCCTGCTGCAAGTACAGAGGTTAAAGCACTTTTAGCTCATTAAGCAGCTTGCTGTAACCTATTTGGTCTGTTTCGCATTTGCCAGATCTCGCACTCTACTCCCAAAATACTCCCAGTGGTCGATGGCTCTATCGTCAGATTTCACCTCAATTCTACTCAAGTCTATTAATATGTTGTAATATGAAATTATTTATCACTCCCACATCTTTCATTACTAAACGACATCCGCAATAGTTACCAATGAGCGGAACAATGGCCCACTATGAGATTCAGAAGCATAGTTTCTTAGTGTTAGCCGGGTTGCCACCCCCGTCTTGTGGCCTAACGTTACGGACGCATACTCACAAGAGTGTCCAATTAGAGCATCAGAAAGAAAAACTGGTGTTAAGTAAGAGCTGGTTGACGACTCCTTTAATAAGATCCATGAAAATGTTGTCATGAGAATCCATGTAAGGCTGCTGAAAACGTACATAGATGATCAATGCGCTCTTTTTGCACAAACCGGTGGCTTCATCGAGCATAAGATCGATTTTTAGTGCACAATCGACTTTCACAAACATCATATTTTTTCATTTCAAGTGAAATATGCGGTTGCATTTTTGTGCATGCCACATTAGAGTGACGGATTCTCCCCATATCCAGACCATTCATATCCTGGTAGTCAATTTCCTGTTAAAAGCCATATGCAGGTCGGTGACACTTCACTTCTTCATAGGCCGTGTGAAACATTCTCGCTTGTTTGCACTTGATCATTAATTATTGCCTCATGTTGGGTCGGGTTCCTTTCCTTCTCAGTGATAATACCACTAGATGTGCCGTGATCCTTTGGTGCTCAAACAACATTTCCCTGAGGAGCCATCTGTTGCTTCTTAAGGTCTGACAACCCTGCCTGACCCTAACCAGGGATATTGGATGGTCTTTTTGACTTTGTATTCAGCTGCTGTAAATGGTCCTAACCTCCCATGCTCATCTCTCAGCCTATGTCCAAGTTGTCCACCTCCACCCGACCACATCCATTAGCCACTGGTCAGTCAGCATCCCCTGTTTCATCGGCAACACGAGCTAGTGATACAAGCTACAGCACTTTCAGCCCCTTTTCACAGGCTCTGGCTTTTTACCATGTTCTATTCAGTGAGCACACTATGAGCGTGTGATGCGATGACACGGCATTTACTGTAGCATTGATGTTCGTCAAACATTCGAAAATAAACTTCCAGCATAATTTAAAGCCCTGGTTTAGAGGAGCTATACCTGCAGCAATAGCTGCTTCCCATTGTGTTCAAATGTGAATCTGAAGTGCACAATTAGACTATAACACATATAACACCTGCACAGCGCTCTCTCCTGTGTGATCAGGGACATGCACCTTAGCTGATCCTTGTGGCAGAACAGTAGGCCTACATTCAACACTTCTGATAGATGAATAGATAAACCCCTGTAAGCATTTCAGCACTACGGTATCAGGACATGGGTTGGTGCAGTAGAAGTAGATTCTCTACGTAATTCTCGTACAACATAAGTTCAGCCTCTCTGCTTTTGTTAAACAATAACCATACTTGTTTAACATCTTTTTATTTTATTTTTATACACTCCAGTATAAATGTAAAGTCCAAGTCGATTATGCAGTTGGCCATTGTACTGTACATGTCAATCAAAATACCTCTCCTCTTAAGTAGGCGGGTCTTGGCGTAGTTAGCCAACACTGTCCCACACGCAAGTAAAGGCTAGCTCTAGACTAAATTAATCCATACCAATCATTTAGCGGCTGGCTGGCTGATGGATGTACAAGTGTGCTTTAAGGTTAAAGCCATCGTGTCTGCTTGGGAGTCCACCTGGGATAAAGTGGCTGCAGTGGTGAAGTGTGTGAGGCTAATGCCCGGAGACAAACAGACTGATGTTTGCTGTTGAGATAAAGTGGGTCACGGGTTCCAGTAGTGCCGTGTCTGCCTTCACGCAATATTCCTCTCGCCTGGTCGCTCCTCCATCCAGTCTACCAACCAGAGCTATTAAAGCCATGTCAATATTATATCAACAATGGGGATTATGTGTGTGTCTGGCGGTCTCTATTGTCACTGCCCAGAGGGCGTACTGCAGTGAGCCCCCCCCCTAATTTGATTGTTAATGTGTCTGGGGCAATGCTCATTCTATGTTGTATTCATTGTTGTAGCTCGAGGATTGTCTTTCTGGGCCTCTGACTAACAGACACAGGCTTCATTCTTTCTTAGGTCGCACACTGATCTGGAATAGGTTTGCTTCCATTTTGGTTAATATGCAACTACAGCAACTTCTTTCTCTCTCTCTCTCTCTCTCTCTCTCTCTCTCTCTCTCTCTCACTCACACTCACACTCACTCACACACACACAGGCAGAGAATAGGCAAAGCTCTGCTCTAATCATATGGGATGATACGCAACGATTTGACCACTTAGTCAGGCTTCAGTCAATACAAGGAACACCTACAGTATAGACCAGTATTAAGGCCGAGGGGATATGGGCAGTGTAGTAAACAACCTATCTATTTTGCCCTCTTTTTAATGCAGCTCAGCTAAACAAATCTATGGGACTGAAAATATGTGGGCTTCAGTGTATTGAATGCTTGGCCTAGCTTTGAGCAGCCATTGTGCCCTAAGATATGAAAGGGGCTTTATTAAGTGCTTTTGTGTATTCAACTACACTGCCCCTTCCCTCAGTCAGAGTGCATTTAAAGTACACACACAAGGATACTTCCACATCCCTTGGAATTTAAACACTGTAGACTTTATTAACACGTTGTTGTTTGACAGTAGTCAGCTACAACAGATGCATTTTATTTTTGTTTAACACAATATAACACAAAACACAAATATACAATGCTTGTATGGTTGTGATAGTTTTATGACTTCTATAATTGACTGAACCTAAGCCCTGCTCATATTTGCCTGTCCTCGAATAACAGTTGAGCATTTTCTGGTCTGTTTTTATGATGTTTTGTCCAACCTAGTTACAGTAAGCTGGACAGGTTAAAGGGGCAGGGCTTGGGATCGATCAACTGCATCATTTAGCAGACACTTGTATCCTGTAAGTGACTTACACTAGTACTTTTAAGGAGCAGATATACTGTAGGCTTAAGAATATTGCTCATGATCCACCTTACTGAATGTGTTGCTGTACTGTTTCTATAGCTGCTCAACCCTTGACACCGGTCTGTCCTACGAGAATGTCTGGCTGCGCATTGTAATTGTTATTGTGCAAGGCAAATTCAATCGATTTGTACATTCATCCTGACCTGATATCTGCCATAAGCTAAGGCTCATGCTATCACAAGTTTGTGTGCCTTGTGAAAACTCAAAATCCATTTTTGTGGCTACCGCAAGTCAAGCGCCTGAGGACTTATTGATTGACATCAATATTGTCTGAGACTCACAGTTAGATGTTGTCGAGCCCAGGCAGACATTGAATTAGACTACACTGCAGGGCTATTGAAATCCATATGATAATGTCTCGCTCTTATCATTATCTGCTACAGCGTATACTGTATTTGTGTACTGTATATTTCTATACCCCTGTCTCCTGAGCTCTACTGTACATCCTTTAGACATGTTTTCTGGTCCAATTATTATTACAGTTATTTTTTGGGGCTTTAAGTAGGTTTCTATGCCACAAAGTAGACCAGCTGTATATGTGATGAAGCTGTTGGCATGGATACTAACTCTCTTTGCCTTCTACCGACTGTAACATGTAAATAACTTGCGCTAATAAATAAGTTATCTTCAGAGCATGTACTGTACAATATCCTAATCACTATCTGCTTTTCTGTTAGCATGTGTAACCCAATGCTCATGAAACGTAGTAGAATCACACATACAGTATTATCACATCCAGATAGTGAGCAGTCAATAGCGATTGAACAGAAACTGTCAGAAGGTCCCGTGGGGAGTATGCATGGCGAGGGCGTTACTTGCTCTTGGTGTCAGCTGTGTAACATTACGGGAACAGGGAAGGCACAGGATTTCCCGCTAATGAGCGCAGCCTCACAACGATATTTGTAGCAGCGCATGAGCACTGAAGCCAAATGTTTCTCCACATTGCATCTCATATGGCGTTGTGCAGTAATCAATTTACAATTAAGAAAGTACTTGTAGGAGAAGCTTTATTTAAATGGTCATGTGTGTGTGTGTTATTGTTGTATCAGTGCAGAATACATTAACCGTATACTGTACATCAGGCACATTACGCTGCCCCTCAAAGCAGACTGGGTCCTGGAACTCAAGGTAGCAGAAACAGAAGGAGTTATTCTGGTCTGACGTCCGTGCACCGTGTGCATTCCATTGTCTCTGTACTGTAATCACCAGCTTTTGCAGTCTCACATCCACGTCTTCTATCGGTGCAGTGGTGAGAAGCTAATCTTGTGAAGAGATGTTTTAATTGGTAGCCCAGAGGGTGCATGTTGAAGGGAAATGAGCAGAAGCTGTTGTTGAGCCAAAACAAAATACTAATTAAAGTGTTGACTAGAAGACAGTGTCTGCAGAAACTATCCTATTGCTGTAATACACAGACACAATAAATATCCCACTCGCTTGTAAACAAAGACTATTGAACATGACACCTGGGCGATCTGTGGCTGGAATCTAAACCCAAAGTATCAGGTTGTTCATCTTTAAAAATGGAGGGAAATAAAACAGAAGTGATTTGTAGTTCAGGGACTTTTGTCATTGACTGCCATTGTGGTTATGCCTTAAATACGTTTTATTTTTGTCCATATAATGCTCATTGTAGAGGGCTGATGCCCAAGAGGCTGTGAATTAGCCTAATTACGTATTGTATCATTTAGAACATTGTATCTACTTGTAATTGATGTCTGCCTTTTGTACTTAAGGGAAGTGATGGACTAGTGATGGATCACCATGTTCATGGACCGAAAAAGACACATTTCTCAAGTTAGTATTGCAGGTGGCATGGAAGCTATTATGTTAAATGAAGCACTGCATACAACTCAACACTTACTACAGGAATCTTAAAAACTGTCAGCTGACGCTTCTTGGTTTTGGACCTGTGCAGAAGTATTGTCAGTGCTTTTCCATCAGATACATCAGGGATGGGGTCTGCAGTTCTGAGGAGCGTTTTTGCACTTTAGAATTCCTCCTAACACCTCAACAATCACGCGCTTTGGTGGGTTGGTGGCTTGATGACATACATAAGTGAGAAAACACACATTTCTGGCAGGCATCCCGGAATTGACATCAGAGACATCTACGGTATACAACTTTCTCCTATCTTATCTAGTTTATCTATCCATGAGAGCAGAATACAATCTACCAGCACATTTTTACCTCAATTATTCAAATCAACAGAGATAGATGTTGCTGTCAAATGAATTTAAAGTGTGTGTTTGAATAAGATGTGAATGGAAGGTGCATGGAAAGCATGACAACTATGTCGACTGAACATTTTCATGTATAGTGGAGTGATTTCTGTGAGGCAAGCAGGCTTTTATAGTTGGAGTGACACATTGTTTGTTGCTGTTTTCAAAACTAGACGATGTAGAAATGTGTAAGGCCGCAAAATTACTGTAGTGTGCCTCTTACTTGATGTGAAAGGGGCTCTGCTGGGAAGCGAGATTCTCTTTATTTATTTTTTTCTTTGTGTATTACTTTCCTGTATGAATTCCATTCTGTAAAACGGGGTCAAGAGGAGAAGCGCTTTGGAGGCGAACAGTGAGCATTTTGTCTATAAATACGCTCTCATTCAGACAAAGCCGAATTTCCCTCTAAATCTCTTTGCTGTCCCAGTTTGCCGGAGGCCTGTGGACTGGTTTGCTAACAAAGAAGCTCCTGAAGGGAGGACAGCGTCGTCCTTGACCCGTTTAGCAGCGTTTGGTGAGAGGGATCTGCTTTGGTCGGAGATAGGCGGATGGAGAGACAGGCAGGCAGGCAGGCACAGTGCTCTGGCGGTCCCCTTGCATGTCGGGAGCTGTCAGCGGAGATACATAGAGAGTCTTGGGGAGGCTGGCAAGCTGCGACCTCTATCTCTCTGGCTGACAGTTAGGATTTGGTTAAGGCATCCACGCTGCTTCCCCACACACAAAAAGGATACGCAAACGCGGCAAACACACAGACTCGTGCGGGGAATCACGCGCGCACGCTCTGTCCTATTTGCGTACGAGGAATATTTTTTAAATATATAATAGCTATTTCTCGTTTTAATCTCAATAAATTTTTTTAACCGGATTTATGGAAATAAATAACTGTTTTGTGTCTTTGCAGGCAGAAAAAAATAGTGTTTTGTCACATCAACCACTCATTTTTATTCCTAGGCAACCCACCCTAGCACAATCCTGTTAGTGAGACAGTGAAATGAGCCTATTGGCTTTACTAAATGCTCTGTGTGCATTGAAAAACATCCAGCTGTTTATCTGCCATACAGTTTGGGCCTGCTCCAGCCCTGGCAATGCAATAAGAAGCGTCTGGCAGCTGCTCTGCTCTTATGTGTTTGTGTGTACGCGCGCGCGCCTGTATGTGCATTTGTGTGCCAGAGAGAGAGAGCGCGTGTATGTGTACACACACAGACTCTAAAGCAACAATATCACTTATTTTTTTAATATAACTGAACGTCACTTTGACTGCTGTTTAGCTGAGTGAGGCGATATGATAATGACTCAGCCTACCGCCCATTCAAACAAGCATTTCCATTTGCAGTGTGTTTTGTCCCAAATCATAACAGCACATATTATAACAAAACTGTTCAGATTTTTCACATTACTGTTGAAAACATCTGAATAAAAAAATATTGAATAAATGGTCTGTTTTCAGGTGGTGTTATTTAGTGGCGCTGCGTGTGTGTATGCGGGGGAAATAAATACTGGAATTTATGACGATGGATGATATAAAAAGGGTGGTATCTGTTGTGATGGTAATAATGTGTTATGTCTGAAGCAGCAGTTGGCGATGTAATGTGACAGACGCACGTGGGAACAGCAACTGCATGGTTTGACCCTTGAACTTTTGAGAGTTTGGCCCCTACTGTAACCCTGGCTTCAACCGGCTTGCTCTGACAGACATGCAGACAACAGAGCCCAGCCAAGCACGGTCGACACCGTGACCTCCTTCATGCGCTGCGCACATCGCCTGGAGTGTTTGTATTGAGCCTTGGCTCCCCATGTCCATCTGCTGCTATCGTGTCACATCTGGAACTGGCTACAGTTGTGCTGTATCTCTACACTCACGGACGCGCTCTCACCATCGGCCCATTGTATTCTCTCTCGGCTGCGCGTGCCAGGCAACGCCGCGTGAGTAATATCATGCTGGATACTGTCAGATTATCCTCTGTTTGTCTGCGTGAGGAGCTGAGCTTTTATACGGTTTCAGGGTATGTTTCTACAGTGATTTTGTGCCTCGGTGGCTACAGTGCAGCATGCTACACATCTCTTTTTGTGCCATTGACTGAGAACTGCTGGGTGTTTAACACAATAGGGTTGGGAACCAACTTGGCCCTTTCCCTTTCTGCTGTTACCTAAAGTGGAATTCAGTCTAACCGTGTTTACATGGCCTAATAGAATGATATAGAGAGGAGGTTTACGTTATTGGCATTTACTGTACGCTGTGTATGGATCGTGATTTTGATTTGTTTTTTCTAGTACTGCATGCCTGCATGTGCGTGCCTTTTGTGTTTCAACCTTAGGATTCAGCCGTTTGATCGTCTTTCACAGCACGGACACACAAATGATCCTAATGAAGTGGGAATTAGCATTATGCTGCCCGGCGTTGCTTGTGTGACTGCAGACTGCTTAGCCACTGCTCTCCTCGTCAGCCAGTGTGTGGGAAGGGCCCCCAGAGACGAACGGGTGGCCAAACACAGGCCTTATCTGACTGTCTGCTCCATCTGATGTCATGTCTGCTGTGCATGAGTGCAGACCTGGCTCTTATAACCTCCACGGCACTGTATGTGTGTGTGCATTATGTATACTCTAGTCCTTTCCTTACTAATGGGCATTTTATTGGAGTCAAGAGTCCTACAGATGTCAATGTTTTTTATGATTGAGTATCCTATTTTGTGATCATAACAATTGTTTTTTGTGTCTGTAACTGTGTTATTTATGCTGCTACCTGTCTTGGCGAGGACTCCCTTCAAAAAGAGATGTTTAATCTCAATGGGTACTTCGTGGTTAAATAAAGGTTAAATAAATCAAATAAAAATAATTTACATCCCAGGTACATGTATAGTCTATCACAACCAGCGGTGTAGTCTAGTGTTTTGTAGTGAGTATGCTGTGATTTTCTCCTCACAGCCTCATATTCCCCCCCGTCCCAGAGCGACACGATGCCCCATAAGCACTGCCACGCTCACTAATAATGCACATAAGTTGCTTTTTATTTTCACATACACATACATGTAGCAAAATGCATCCCATGCATTTAACCTATCCCTCAAGGGAGCAGTGGGCAGCCACTGCCCAGGGTCCTGATTGATGGCAGTATCACTGGACAGATGACACTGACTGAATGAACCTAACATATACTATAATATATATAGAACAATAATATCCATCTATTTTTGAGAGCATTCTGAAATACTGCTTATGTGTTTCAACATGTCAATTTATTATAATCAACACACGACTGTAACAGCCAATGACATACTGTACAGCTGCAGCTTTGAGTGGCCGGAAGGGTAGAACAGCGCTATATAAATGCAGCCCATTTACCATTTACCATACAGCTGGGGAGACTGGAATGATTTTCTACTGTTTAGTGTTAATCACTATGTCAGCCTTAATCTCCCACTAACTCAGCCAGTTAAGAGCTACATTTAGCCTTAGATGTTATGTGAATATGGTAGCACAGGTTTTATCATCTGGCAATATTCAATGCAAGTTGCAACCATAGGTTGCAATTATTAACAATAATTTAACTCTGGGCTTATCAGTAGCAGTATTAACAATACACATGTTATATCACCAGTTATATCCCCATTGATTATTGAATATTATTAACAGTGAGGACACCAATAATTGACCACTTCTTCTCAAGCACACTTATCTTCTAAAACCATTGTCAAACTTAAGACTATAGCCTACTGTATCAGCTTAATTGCCCAACAAGCAGCCATTTCTTCTACTGTACAAGACAAACCTCTTAAAAATGTAGTTCCTTCCATTTGCAGATAAGGAGAAATGTACTTGGAACTGCTCAAGCACTTGTTGGTATTTACTTGCCCTTAACTCGACATAGGCAACAATATTGAGCAATTAAAAAAAAAAAACAGGTTCCCTCCATGTTTATATCTGATGGCGTTTATTCATGCTCG
The DNA here is from genome assembly GCA_027564755.1 of Amblyopsis hoosieri. Lineage (NCBI taxonomy): Eukaryota > Metazoa > Chordata > Actinopteri > Percopsiformes > Amblyopsidae > Amblyopsis > Amblyopsis hoosieri. The sequence goes on along the minus strand of JAODUE010019011.1, from coordinate 948 downwards.
GACATTTCTGTAAACGTGCGCACAGACTGGCTGCCGTGGAAACGAGAGATTCAGCTCCCTGTTGCGCATACAAAGCCTGCGCTTCACATGCAGTGTGTGGAAAGGAAATGCAATGTATGTTATGCTTATAAAGCTAGAAGACTATATTTAGCAAGGCTAGCTAGCGGGAGTCTGGTCCTCAAACTCCGGTAGCGTATACTGGCCTCGTTGAGACATGGTGAATCTGCGCTGCACTTCTCTTTACGCTCTGTGCCAAATACCTCGCGGTCAGCAATGAGCACATTTCTTATCATGTGGAGGCGCAACCGTTAATTATATACCGTTCTATGTTCGTAACACAGATGAGGTGAATTAATTAATGAAACAAAATGTCACAAAATGTTGTTGTTATGTATCCTTGTGTATTTGTAAGTGGGTATACGGAAATCCTTGACCTTTCCTAGTGGGTATATGGCGTATACCTGCGTATCACGTAGACTACACCACTGATCACAGTACAGTACACAAATATGTGGGGCAAAGTCAACATTGCTTTAGCCTCAAGTCATTCTCAGGTTTAGACTCACAAGTCTCAAGATAAATCCCAAATCCAAATTTGGAATACCAAATCAAGAACTCACTCACTAGTGTCAAGTCTTAATTTAGAACACCAGATCAAGTCACTTGTATCAAGTCTTAATGTAGAACACCTGGTCAAGTCACTAGTATCAAGTCTTAATGTAGAACACCAGGTCAAGTCACTAGTATCAAGTCTTAATGTAGAACACCAGGTCAAGTCACTAGTATCAAGTCTTAATGTAGAACACC
>JAODUE010019000.1:0-24522 GCA_027564755.1 Amblyopsis hoosieri | reverse complement strand
AGTGGTGGTATTACTTTATTTTTTATATATTGTATTGTTTTTACTCATTTTGTATTGTTTTTAATGACGTTGTAGTGCTTCACACTACAACGTCATTTCAGCGAATTTGTATGAAAAGTGCTATATAAATAAAGATTGATTGATTGATTGATTGATTGATGAAAGAAAATGCACACATATAAACACAGAAGAATATGGATAAGTTGCATGTACAGTATTATTAGTATTATTAGTTTTAGTATAGTAAGTATTTGTATTATACTGGTTTGGCAATATTGTATTTTGTAGCCTTATTTTGTAAGGTTAATACCAATAAATCACAATTAAATGTACATTCATTGATGTGACATAATGATTTGGTGAGGTACTGGAATATTTCTTTTGTGTGCATGATTCTATTCAGCCCTGATGATCTATGAACAGAAACAACAAAGCTCAGCCAACACAGCTATGTCTTGGAAATTCCCACAAGCCTTTCTGCATACCTTTTACTAGTGTGCGTGTGTGTGCGTGTGTGTGTGTGTGTGTGTGTGTGTGTGTGTGTGTGTGCCAAAGCCTGTTAAGACATAACTAAGATAAGGATAAAAGCATGTGTGTTGTCTATCTTCAAAATATAGTGTGCACACACACACACACACACACACACACACACACACACACACACACACACACACAAGCACACAAGCACACACTGACCCGTATTTAGATTGAAATAAGATTGTGTTTACTGTGCTCTCTTGGTACATCTTTCTCCTCCGAATGTACCAGATAGCATTCCTAAGATGATTATAGAGAATGGTGCTGTATAAATACATCTTGTTAGAACAGGGGTTCTCAAAGTTGGGGGTTAGACCCGTTATTATATAGTTCTATGTTTGGACCCCATGAGGGGTCACGAGAGGATTTGAGGTTCTCCACCCATAGCTACAGTATAGGCACTGCAGTACTCATAGCGCTACAGAAGTAGATTAGTTCTAGAACAATCCTTGGAACCGCAAAGACAAAAGAGGTCAATGTATTTGCATTAAGGTATTTAACATTCTGGAAAACGCTTGTTGGTTTTTTAAAACTTAAATCAAAACAAAAGCACCTTTCAGTGCTCCCTCGTAGTTCTGCCGCACACATTGGAAATGCATTGCGAAGGCTAAGATGTTTCTATGTGTGGTCTGCACCACTTTGTTTATGTTCTTGTTTACGGAGCCAGGGCTGTGTAGAAGTGTCAGATTATTCTGCATGCACAGAGAACGGTAAGACAGCGGACCGCGAGTAGATGGTGAATTTGACATTTAAGCACAATTTAAACTAATTGTGAAGGGAAAATCAAGCAAATCATCTAACGGTTTCACCAAAGATATTGTAATGCATTTTCATGGAAGCAAATATAGAATGCTTCTGGTCTCTGATACGTCATTTTGCATCCAGACAGATAAATCAACCATTCATGGCCTGAAACAAAGTCAATGTACCTCGAACCAAGTTTGATGCAGGAATACCGATGTGGCCTCAGATTGATTGTATGTATTTGGGAAGTAATGTAATATACTCCTAAAACTCATATACATCCCCAGAGAGAAATCATATGGTAAAATACATGGACCTCCCCATTGACTTGTATGGAACATAAATATGTTATGCTGGATAAAAAAAGAGAGGGGCACAACCTTCTGGTCTCAGTAGCACCTAAATAAATAACAACCAGGTCTCTCTAGAAACTATAACAAGTGTGTGTGTGTGCGTTCATGTCTTTGTTATCACCTCAAGAGTATGTTTTTCCCTGCAGCGCACACACACGCACACACACACAACCAACAGGTAGCAGCTTGTCTACAGGCTCTGCATGAATGTCATGTCAACACATACAGTATACACAGTGTAGATTCCTATATGTGAGTCCATGAGTGCATCTAGAAACCAATATCTTTAGCACTGCATTTCACTATCTGAATTAATCTTTCCATGTCATTTGTAATATGGCTGTAACCAGATATTATGAAGGAAGGAGTTAGCCTATACATATAACTTTAGTAGGCTACGTTTATGCTTCTCGTGCAAGGTAGGCAGTGCGGTGCCAAGTGTTTGATATCTTTGTACCTCTGACAATGAACAACAGGACAACAGATGTCGGTAACTGCACTTCATGAGAAACAAAGGAAATATGAAACTCAGAACATTGTTAAACGTCCATAGGGATGGAGAGTAGTGACGAAAATGAATGTGTTAAAACCCCATTCCTCCTCAATAGAAAGAAATTGGGATTAAATGAACTAGGACATCACTATTATTATACTCTTTGATGTATCTGTGGATAGCACAATTATGTTTAGTATTTAGGTGACCTTTTGCACCACTCCCAGGGGATTTCAGTGTCTTCTTGGTCCTTCCCGTTTAGTTAGTTAGGGTCTGTAACCTCCTAGCAATGGTCCGGTTCCAGGCCCCAACAAGAGCATCTCGTACCATAGAGTTGCTGGTCAGCTGGCACCACCATCGCTACGAGGTCTCAAGACTCGCTCATCAAAGTCTAGACTGTTTTCTGTCCTGGCACCGCAATGGTGGAACGAGCTCCCGGCAACAGTAAGGACTGCTGAAATTATCTTCCATAATAGAAAACACACCTCTTTCCAATCCACTGTGGTACACCGACTACTGACCTCTCTACTTAATATCTAAAGTGTGTCCTTCAAATGCCCTTATATTCTCTCGGCTCTTATTTAAAAATAAATTACAAATAAATCCTTTCCACTTATGTATTCATTCAAGTCATTAGCTATTTTGTTGATTTAATTATATTGACAGACAGTCATGATGCTGTACGATAATGCTGTAATAATTGTTTGCTTACAATTGCTGGTGTATGACCTGCCCAACTGTTGACAAATGTACTTTGGATAAAAATGTCTGCCAAAGTCTGTAAATGTGAATTCAAAAACAATATGTAATTGGTTAACACTGAGCTCTGAAAGTCTATCCCAAAGAAAAACAAGGAAACGCAACTATGTGAAGCATATATCATATGCTATATGTAAAAGCGTGTATTTTATGTACTCTGCATATTCTTTTAATGTTACTTTATTTTGTTTATATATTTTGCTTTTATCTGAAGCAGTAAGTTGTGTTTTTTTGTAAAATGAACTTGCTTGCTAATGATTATGCTTCATAATTATATAAAAATAAAAACAAGACAGATTTAAGTGTTAATGTGCATAAAAATAGCTTTATTTTTAATAATAAAATCAGGACCTACATGCAGAAACCAATGATTCATTGGCTTCTCCACTCCATTGGCGATTCACATGTGGTGTGTATGACATTTAAAGCAGCAGAACATCACTCTCCCATGTTAAGTGACCAGACCCAGGACAAATTAACATGTGAAATGCATACGGTTCCTTTCACGGGATCAGCAAAGCTTGACTGAACCACCCAAACTAACAGAAAAAGGCCTACAGTAAAATATATAGCTACTGCTGTGATTTGCTGGAACCAATCACAATAACGGATGACTCAGTTACTTTCACAAGGTTCCAGGTAGGCTACAGCAGATGGGTTTGAGGTATTGCAAAATATTCCTTGCCATTATGGTCCCACCAACTGTAATTATTGACACATTTGAATACAGACAAAAACTGTCCATTACACAAATGCATGGAATTACTTTATTCTTAAATGTTTTGTGGCTTGAAATGTTCGTGGCTGGGTAGACCACCCAGTACTGGAGTGGTATAGTAGAAATGTTTTGTTTCTGCCATGGGTAGCAAGCAGCATTAACAGGTAGCCAACCTGGTTTGTGAATTCTGGCCTGTTCATCTTCAGGCAAATAAACAGCGGCATGTAACCGAAGCGTTTTCAACTAGTAATACACCCAGGTCTGCTCTGAACAACATGGCTCACTGACAACCCCTGAAAGGACCAAATTAACATCGACCACATAAGAAATCCTTCTACAGGTAAAAATAAAAACATAAATATAGAGCGCTTCAAAACAAATGTCTAAAAGATAAACTCTTACAAGAGAAATAAAATAAAAAGTTTCAAAACTATTTGCTTCTGAAAATCATTAACTAGTGTATATAAAACTTTTAAAATCACATATACAACAGCTTAAAATGGGGGAATATACCCCAACCTGAAAGGCAATACAATATTGACAGTTAAATTAATACAAAAGAAGGGGACATGTTCAATAATCTAATAACAAAAAGCAAAAACAAAATAAAACAATGAATGACTTCAGGGTTAGTATTTGCATTGGTTGTAATGAAACAGCTTTACCCACATGTGACGTTAAGATCAATTTAATTAATTTACAGTAAATCACGTCGGTTAGGAAACATTTTCAGCAGGGGAGAAAAAAAAAAAAAACATTTTGGCAATTAAATATTTGGTAATTTCGACACTGTATGTGTGTTGAGTGCGCTTGTGCGCATATTTGCTACCAGAAAACTAAGTACCAAGTTTAACGTTTCTTCTAATAAGTACAGACCCTTGAAGATTGCCATTGGAAGGCCTTTTACTTACTGCTCACAGAACCCATGAGTGAATACAAAACCATAAACGTCTAGCTTATTTGACAAGCTTCAAACTTACAAAAGAAGCGTACCATAGAGTTGCTTTAAAAAGAAATTAAATAACCAAAATTAAAAGGAGAACCCAAAACCTTCCAGTGTCTAATCATGAAGAGCTAGGGCCATCTTTGCTGAGGAGCATTGTACATGTGATATATAACAGCAGCTAGAATTGATTATTTATGCTGCAATCCATAATTTGTGTACAATTTGTTAGGGTCACCCTAACTGAATGCCTTGCAGATTGAAACAAAAAACGGTCAGATAAGTGTATACCTTATCTAAAAGTGGGTCAGCGCTTGTTTGTGTGTTCTCACCATCTTCCCACATACCTCAGCGGTTGGTGCAGGATGCGGGTATGTCAGTCTGCAAGAACAAGATTGCTTGAATCTGATAATATACCTGGATCATTGTGTTGTAATTCATTCCTGACTGCTTGTTTGAGCTTAGCACTGAGACTAAGTGCATCCTTATGCACGTTCTGCAAATTAAACTAACAAACTACGTGGATTTAAATTACATGACTCAGATTTCTCAATGTGGCAGTTATTTAGAAAATCAAGTGATCTTAAAATTGTTCCTGTGTATGGAGATTATAAAATAAAATAAAAAAACACAATTACTGATATCTCACTGCATAAAGAAAAAATGAAGTAAAACAAACTATTTTAACTTATTTGCTACAGTATTGAGCAAAACTGTAGCTCCAAAACAGTCCAAAGAGGAAGCTCGCTTAAAATAGGGAACCGGGAAATAAATAACTGGATCTTGAACGTTTGCTGTGATGAGGAGAACGTCCCTAGTTAGTGTTAACAGACACCAGGCAAGGAGGGGAAACAGAGAGGAGAGCAATGGCTCTCTTTGCAAAGTCCTCTTCCATCAGTTTGTTCGTTGTATCGCTTTACATTGGTACAAGAAAAACGAAAGCAGGAAGGCCAAAGAAGAGTAAATAAAAAAAGGTCTGGTAACGCAATGAAATGGTTCTCTCCATTTGCCTCTCCTTCGATTAGAGAACCAATGGGGACAGTCATTCCAACGAAGCCTCTGATAGAAGAGCACCAAGAGTATCACTGAACAACAGGGAGGGTTTAGCCGTGTCTGTGGCGCCATCGGGGTTTGCTCCCAGATTCTTCGTGTCTACAGTCAAATCTTTCCGCAGAAGGCAGGAAAAAGTGGAGGGGAGGGGAACAATATGGAGGCACAGCATGGGCCAGCTTGTGGCTGTGAACCAGGGGAGGTTTTCAAGGGGTGGAGAGACGTCCAGGGTGCTGGGAGGGGGTCTACGCATAGATCTCTGTGGTGGGGGCCTTCTTGTAGATTGGCTTCTTGCCCAGGTCGTAGCTGCCCTCGTCCTTCTTCTTCATGCGATAGATGAGCAGGAGGATGAGCAGGACGGCCAACATCAAGCACACCACCCCGCCTGCAATCATACCTGGGACAGACAGACAGACAGACAGACAGGGGTTAGACTCCTGCCTGACATTCACCGGGACATGCACGCCTCACTGGAAACCTGCCCCTGTGCTCAAAGCCAGCCTCACAAGAACATAAATGCTGAAACACAGCTAATTGGGCCATTTAAGTGTTTTGTGGATTGTAAGCAGACGTGCACCGAGGGAAGTAGCATTGACTTGAAGAAATGTCCTCAGGATGCCAACTTACCAGCGAGGACCTCGGTCTTGTTTAAGATGCTCTCCTCGCTGGCATGGGACATGACTACATTGGGCTGCTCGTAGCTGGGGTTGGCCTTGTTGCGAATTGAGATGATCTCGTTGCCATTCTGGATGCTTTCCCGATCGTCCACGATGGTCGGCTCCACCTCGACCTCGGGGATCTTGTTGTCGTTCACGTCAGGCTGTGATTGAGGGGAGTGACCAAGAGAAAATGGGGGCGGGTCAGTAAAAGGTAAGAAACATAGTTGTAATCTAGAATAAGAGAGGATGAATTAATGCCAAACTTTCGATTAAAATGTGATCTCTCACCTTTTCTGGTGTCTTTGTGCGTTTTGTGGTTGAGACAGTTGTTTCTGAAGAATAGAGGTTTTAACATTAGTAAGCAGACTCTAAGAGCATCTCACAATCAAACAGGGTAAGACAACTGATTCAAATAGACTGCATGAGTCGCTTGGAAAAAAAAAACAACCTCCGGCACCGGACCCAGAGAATTCATCTTCATCATCGTCATCATCATCATCATAGTCTTCTTCGTAATAATCACTGTCCTCATCGTCATCAGTGAAGCCAAAGTCCGAGCCATTCAGAGAGTCTCCCGATGAGACAATGTCGCCGGACTGCGTGGACATTGCGACGGTCTGAGTGGTCTTCATGGGCATCCATGTCTCCGTCTCCCTCACCTGCTGGGACACCAGGAAGCGAGCGCCGGTTAGAAGGACGCACTATGCAGCCAACCAATACACGTCATCAACTCACAGCTCTTGTTCTATATGCTATGCAGGCCTGAGACCAGCACCACAGTAAACAAGCCATTCGAAATGTATAGAAAGAATAGGTCCACAGACAATATGACAAACAGAGAAATTAATGACTGAGCTCTGAGCTCTACTTAACACAGTCCCCCTGTAACTTATACTGCACACCGAGAAGGACAGAGGGATTATAGGGAAAACACCACTATCATGTGGGGACAGACCCACTGACAAGCAGAAATACACTACACTACAAAACACTGTAAATAGCATAAACACGTTTGCAACTTTAATGTTCTAGGGTTTTTTGTTCGAAATAAGTATACTTAGTAGATATGCCTAATACGGTAGATTAAGGCATAAACATTTAGGCTTTTGTTTTTGGTAGAATGCATGTTTACTCATCAGTAGTGTCATCTCCAGCAGGTTAAGGGGCTGTGTATTTTAAGCAGAGCATGACCTTTTCACTAGTTTACATTGCATCGCAGCTAGCGTACATTTCCTATGCTGTTCAGCAGGTAAAACAGGACACTCCATAGATTGACACTCTTTCAGGAGTTGCCAAAGCAGAAACTGAAAGCACCTCAAGTGCACATTTGAATCTAAATGTAATGATTGTGGCATACAGTAGACTCTACAAGCTAGGGACATGGAGTAATTTATAAAGTTTAGCATAATGAACAGGCATCAATGACCCTTAATTGTATTTGTATCACTTGCATTTAATCAATGTGCCTGATAACAATAGTGAATAGGATTAAGACAGACAGGCACACCTTTATTTATCTAATTAGAATTACAGTACACCTATTTAGCATTTATCTCCAGTTAAACAGAACGCTGGCACCAGGTAGACTAATGCCATTTCAGCGATAAGACCATTTGAGCAACAGTGGTCTTAACTTCAACACGTCCCATGTTAAGGACAACAATTACACTCACACACACAGAGACATCACCCTCAACTACCTCCCTCCAAGTCTTTAAAGGGGTCTTCATTTTAAGGGTGAGCGTGCCTACAGTCTCCAAGAGGTTTGTGTGTGTGTGTGAGAGAGAAAATGCTTGGTCACCTAATAATGTGCACAGTGGCTGAAGTTAATCCCATCTGCCTATCCCCTTAAAAGCTGTATCCCATTGTTGCTTCACAGAGGCTTCAAACAGGGGGGGGGGGGGTCAGCCATTTTACTGTCTCCCCTCTCCACTACAAGGGTGGAGGACTAACAGAAAATTCCCACATTTGTGTGTAGCTCTTGTGCTTTCTAGAGAACTGACTTCATTCTTGCGTTCTGACTTCCTTCAATTATTGTGTTCCAGTGGTGGGCCGTCAGGGCCAGCAAGGCATTCTCTGCTGGGCCAAACACAATCAGAATCACTGATGTGCGTTTGCTGTTAGTCTAGTATATAGTCTATTCTCTTCATTTCAGAGATTTTCTCTTGGATGCGCTGCTTCCAGTAGTGTATGTTAATGACAGATCATGTGTTGCCATGTGAGTGAAATCTACCTCGAGGCCTTCAGAATCTTCAGTGCGGGCATCTGTACCATCAACTAAATAGCATCAAAACTGTTGCTTTTAACCAATCAGATTTCGAGATGTCGACACTGCAGGAATCTAGCTGGTGTACAATAACGTTGGAATTTTCACATACTTTGATTGGATGGTCAAGAGAGCATGCGGCTCTGGTACAGACTAGCAACATCACATATTAGCGACCTGCACATGTATTTTTATTTTTTTTTAACCTACAATGACAGATGTGAAGACATTGATTTGGTCGCAGATAAATTACAACGCCATTTTCAAGACGAAATATTCAAGAGAAGCTGCACATCGTGAGAAAAGGTCGGCCAACTCCGATGCTAGCAAGGCAGTCCCAGCCGGAAAAAGGGTTTGTCCGCCAGGACTGCCACTATCAATCCAGTACCGGTAACTAAGAGCCCTTCCTTGGCTTTGCTCACTCACAGCCTTCAACAAACACTGCAGATTGCATCGCAGGGAATGTGTCTATTATTTGCAACTGATCGACATGTTTGGAGACACGGGGTTTGCACACTTGACCAAGGAAGCAGCTAGACACTAAAGCACGGCTGTACACACTATGTTGTGTGCTTTTGAAAACTTTTGGGAAACCTGAGTGGATCTACTAGCTCAATGAATTATGCCGGAAAACACTACAACTAAAACATTTTAGGTAATATTTTAAAGGCAGAAGATAGATTGTGTCATATCATTCTTGCTACATAAGATGCCCGTCTGTGATGCAGCGCCCAGTTCAACTGTGTTTATGTACAATATCAATAACGATGGTTTCTGTAACCATGGCATCATAATGTAACATCCAGGGTTGCGCCGAAGGGCGGCGCATCCCTTTATCGGGTTTGTCTCGCCGGTGTGCGCTCCGGACAGCGGTGTTTAAGCCCGCCACTGGTGTTTTCTCATTCTAGCTCTACTAAATTACACATTTGCCTGCCATATTTCTCTTTTGGACTCCTTGATGACATCTAAGTTTTCCAACATCTAATGGTTCCCATCCACTTCTATGCAACAAAGAGAATCTGAAGAAACCCTATAATATGTTGGCATTCTTGGAGTTCCCTGTTCAAACCAAATTCAATAACACAGGAAAGGACTGAATTAAGTCTGGATGTGTGCAAGCCTAATCCTAAACTAGGACATGAAAGAGGCTAGCTCTTGGTTTCCTCCCTGCCATTCAGAAGGACTCATGTGTCCCTGAGGCATGCTGAGACAGGCCATCTGAGTAACGTTACAGGAATCGTGAGCCTTCTAAACAGTAATGCCGATGCACACCAGTCAATCATTCAAAAACGAGCCCAAATGTGAGTCAACCCCTTTTTGTGAGGGTGACTCATTTTAACATAGTACTATGAAGAATAATGTTCCTGGAGGCATGTACTCCCTGCTCATGTCTTATCTTGTGTGTGATGGGGAGGTGTAAAGTGTGGCCAACAACACATGTTGTATGCTGCTGGGTAATTCCAGTGCAAAATTAATCCAGGAAATGGGATAGTAACAGCTACAGTTAATGCAAATCCATGAGTTATATTCACATCTTAACAAAGGCCTGCAAAAAGTCACTGAATTTACAGTAGGCTTTTTTTGTGAACGAATCTGTAGACCTAATGCATGAGATCTTATGTCACTACAGCGCACAGAGACTTACAATAATTCCTCCAACAACATACCGTAGCATTGATGCCTGTCCAAGACATGCCTACACAAGCGAGCGCAAAAAAAAATAAAAAAATAATAATAATAATTTGCAATTAAAAACAAATCCAAATTTCAGTTTTTTTTGTCCTTGTTCTATAGCGCTATACAAAAGCCTGCAGTCATAAATAAAGCAATCATGGGTTTAGGAACAGAGTATGAATGTACATTTTGCAAACATTTACCGTCTTAACTGGCCTTTTAATCGCTGTACAACCTACCTGTTGTTATTGTACGGCCTAGTGGCTTGCCACCCTCAGAAGGGAGTAGGGCTGGAAGATGGGTATGGGCCTAGGTTCTGCCGTTATGTAATTTGGGCAACATGAAAAAACGTCACGCTCTGGTGAAATTAAAATGATCTCAATGAATTAAACTTGACAAAGAAATGCTTATTTTGTCAGTATTAATGCAGCCTCAGTCAGACCATGCTTTGTCAAGCTACAGACTACAGAGCACAAAATGCACAAAACAAACATAGCTTACTAGGGGTGTGACGAGATTATAATGCAAGAAAATTTCTCGTCTCGCAATATCAGCATGAGCATGAGTGTGAAGGGAAAATCTGCATAGAATATACCCCTGCCACTTTGAAATTGTTTGTGTGGCAGCATTTTGGGTAGGCTAGCTAAAGAGCAGCCCTTTGGTTTATTATTTTATTAATCCTACCATTACATAGGCTACATGCTTACAAATATGTCACAATACTACCGCTAGCGTCGAGGCTAATCACGATTAGCATTTACCTTTACACTTTTGTAAACACAATATTGTGTTATACATGCATATTAGTATAGGTTGGGATTAACCACATATCCGATATTTGTAAATAATACTGCAGGTGTAATTCATTGTTATCTTAATTTAACCTTGTTTATGCTATAGTTGTTTAGTTGCCATATAAACAATGCTATTAGCCAAATTTTTCAATTGCTCTGAAATTGGCTCTGTATTTATATTATGGTAGGGTAGGCTATTAAAAATTCACAGTACACCTACTGTAGAAAATGTTAACAGATAGCAGAAATATGCAGAAATTACTATCGTCCTGTAAGCAACCACATACTACACAGAGCCCATTTAAATTTTCTTAATAACAATTTGTAAGAAAAAAAATGTTTTCCAGTCATTGAAGATTTTTCTCGTGACCCCAATATTGTGCTATTGTCTCATCTCATGCTCGTGACAAGTGTATAATCACACCCCTATAGCCTACCAATTACTAAAAATGCTTACTTTGGGATATCACCACAAACCTACAAATCTCACCAAGCTTCAAATACTTTATACTAGTAGTGTAAATGTTCACCAAATCAACGGTTCGGTTCATATCTCGGTTTTTGAGCAATGGTTCGGTTCATATTGCGTTTTTTTTTTTCTTTGAGCGGTATAATCTGTACTAAAGCACTTCAACTGCCACTTTAAAGCCAGTCAGCCACCATTTTGTTTCTGCCACTGAATCATGGCTCTCTATTCTGCCTAATGCATAGCAGCTGATAAGGACCTGAATGCCATACCACCAAAACACAGCCCATCAGATTTCAATCTGATTACACAGGGAGAGGTGAAAATGTTATTATAATTTGTAGACATGCAAATATCTGATAATGGGCCTAATCCTCAATACACCCCGTTTAACTCAAAAACATGAAATACATTTGACATAAATTACATTACAAAAACTAGTCCATGCAAGACAATGTGAGGTAAACATGTTTTAATTAGTAAAGCATGTAAGTGACTAGGCAGCTAGAACCATTAGGCCCACTGTGAGTCCACTGTAAAATGCAGAATCTATCATAGCAAACATGCAGAGAGCATAAGCATTCAGATCATATTTTATCTGGAAAATGCCAGAATGTCTATGTAAATCAAAGAAACAATTTTAATTACAGCCTTGGGTTGTTATGCTGCCTAGGAGGTTTTGCATGAGAAAATGTAGTCTACAAAGTGAGCCAAAAGAAGCATTCTAGTCAAATCACATGTTTCCAATGTGGCATGACAAATCTGTTCCACGAGGCTGTAGCTAGAAACATTTAATTAACACTCACGCTCCAGAAGAAAGGTGGTAAACATGGTCTGTGCCTGAGACTACGTACCGACCCACCAGCCTACCTACCTACCACTAGTCACGTCTAGACGCCCACCACTTATGCCATCACTTCTAAAGACGGCAGACCATGCAGAGGACCCCTTAAGAGGATATCAATGGCTAAGGTAACCAACTGGGGCGAAGCAGTCCTCTCATTCATTAAAGTGAGAGGCACAATCCCTCCATCTGCCAACACAGAGAGAGAGGGGCATCTGTTCCTTTCATGCAAGTGAGTGAAGCAAGCTCAAACTAGGAAAGAGCAGAAGATAAATCATTTAAGGACAATTATGAATTTCATAAGACAATATTACATTATTATACGTGTTTCTCTATACTCTAAACCTGACACGCCACATGGATTGTTACACAAGTGCATATCTCGGGAGCCGTCCAACAGTCTGAACTTTCAAAAAATACTTGGCAGTTGAATGGATGAACCATCTGTCATAGCTGTTTTCAAGTTGTTTTTGATTAGCTTACGTTGTCGTCACACCTAACCACGCACGTAGCCATCAGTACGACGCTGATTGGTAAGTTCAGTTGTTACTTGGACTCAAGCTGCCAAAGTTTTGAAGCTCTCCAAACTGATTCTCGTGGCAAAGTCAAACTGAAGCTTGCAAGATCAAGATGGACCCGCACGGCTACTTTAGTATGTGATAAGCTTTGATATAATTGCTTTGATTTAAAGATGTATTAAAATTTAGCCGGCCTATGGTTAAAAGATAAGAAGCCTTAGAAGATAGCCTTGTAGCCAGCCCATTAACAAACAGAGCTCCACTGCTGTTGCTTTGGTCAGCATAATCACAACGCTGAATGTACTTTTTCCTGAAACAACTAAAGCCAGCTATAAATCATTTAGCTTGCCTTTAAGTACCTTAATTACCTAAACTATTTACTGAAAAGAAATGTCATGTTTACTCAAAGGGCCACACAAAATAATATATATTGCCAACAGACTGCACTAGCCTTTGACAGAAAATTAACTGCCAAACCTGCTGTACCTGTACTGTCTAAACTACAACCCATGTGAAACCATAGATGCAATGCTGGTTGGTTATCTCTTCCCACAGACCCTCGTGTCACTTTATTTCCCCTTTGGTAACTGGACCAATAGGATTTGCGTGGTGTAATGTGTCACCTGATTTGCTCACAAGATGCCCTCTTGACCCTGTTGACGCAACAAAACAAAAAAAAAAAAATTGTTCTTGCGCGATTAGCCACACAAAAAACACAAGTTTCTTCATATAATGATCAGTTACGGAATAATTGTGTTATCAGGAGTCTTGTGTCCGAAACATATATATCCAACAGCCCACTTGCCTTCATCATGACAGAGTAAATTCGCGCACATTTTTATTGTGTGCACTGTGTCCAATACAAAGCCACAGATATGCAAAGTTAGGCGCTTGCTCACACACACAAACACAACCCCACCTCTGCCATCAGTCTCTAACAAAAGAGCAACAGATTCCTTCCACCTACTCCCACATGTCTATCTATAGCAGCTGTTCCACCTACCAGCTTACTGAGGTCACACCAACCTTGAACCTAGTAGTAACACAAATGAGATTGTATGACGAACATCGTGGTTCATGTGTTTGACAAAAGGAATGGGTTTACCGCATTTTGCTACTTTCCCCAGATTTAGAGATTCAAATTGGCAAATAGCCCAGTAACACACCCACGTCTTCTGATACTGGCAAATGTCCTCCCAACTGCTGTAGCAAAAGATTGTACTCCTTTGGTTGTATCCCACCCCCTTCCCATTCCTAGTATCTGCTAAAGCCAGCTGTATGACATAAAGGTTGATTCACTTTCAATGATAAGCCTAATCGAGTTTTGTTGACCACTTCCTGAGGGAACGTCCTGCATCTTATCTTAATGACCTTATTGGTCATTTCCTCCCACAGTTGCGCCATCCCAGGATTCGGTTCAGATGACTTTGCATCATTAGAATAATTCCATGAGTGATGAGGTGATAAGCCAGCACTACGCTGCAGCGAGTCAAGACAAACCACATTATGGGAGGCTTACACTTAAGTGTCTGTCTGTTGTCTTTAATCTCTTTGATGTAGCCCCCGTGGGGAACTATCGCTGCCTAGCATCAAAGACCTTATTACGGGGCCCAACAGACTAAATGTGAGCTTCTCAATATTAACGGGAATAGTAAGTCAAAAGGGGCTATCAAGCAGGAAATAACAGTACAGGAAATCTCCCATTACAAATAAAAATCAATGTTGTGTTTATTAAACAGATACTCGCATTCAACAAGTGAAAAAGAAAAAATGTCTTGTGTTATTGTTATTTAAAACCCATTTTCTGAATCCATCAGGGTTTTAGTGCGACCACATTAATAAGTAAAGTATTAAGCTCAATGGATACAGCTAAGTTAAACAATGTCAATATTTTGTTTAGCACCATGATCCCTTAGGCTAACTCTTTAACTACATGTTATTATTTATGCTTCTGAAGTCAAACACGTACAGTGTAACTTTAAGTTACAGTACATCACATGCCTTTTTTTTGTGCAGATTAAATAACCAGTGAATTCAATAACATTCCATCAATAAGTCAGCCATGTGTGTCAACACCTTGCGCTTTGATCTTTTGACAGGCACTATGTTCACTTGTGCATGTCTGATCATATTCCAATTGACGCAATAGTTGTCATAATGGGACCAGCCCAACTTCATGAAGGTAAGCGGCCAATAAAGTTTGTGTTATTACAGTGAAAGGGCAGAGGAATGCGTAGCTCCTTCTGTGGGTCAGTCAAGGAGCTAAGACGTTAGCTACATAGCCAGCCACAACATTCCACTGTCAACGGCACTGGAGCCAATGCATTCCCCACTTAAGCACGTACACACAGAGAGAGAGTGTTCTTCATCACCCGTCCAAATTTGCTGTACATTGAACATTATGTTTCAAACTAGGAGAAATATTATAGTTTCTTTTTATTCTGCTAGCATGTCGTAAAAAGACCTGAGGTACTGTTCATCACAGTGAGTGATCTGAAGGTTACGTGGAGCTCACATTTTTGACACCGTTCCTCCAGTTTACATGGCTGACCAGAAGATAAATATGTAACTAGGAGGGTGCAACAGAGTAACATATTCCCATTATGAACAGCTCACCAAAGCCCATCCAAGTGAAACACTGGTACACAGCAGGGAGTGAGACGGCCACAAGCTAATCACAACTGTATTATGATGTGGGCTTTAGAAAAGGAGACAAGGCAGCCTTTCGTGAATGTGGTTCCCACATGGGCTGACTGTGTAAGCCACCAGCGGTCCTATATCAGAATAGAGGTAGACCTCACACACTGAAAATGTACACATAATACACAGTGTGTAGTACAATACTAAATCAAAGAGCCACTGTATTATAGAGAGTCAATTTAAGGAAGCCTATATACCACCCAAAGCCTCTTACTGATCTCTGGTGGTTTTGTGTCTGATGAAAAATTGAGTTGGTATCATTTCCACATAGAGGAACTGTTTAATAATGATTATTGTTGTTTTATCACTATAGAAGCACATGAAAAACTACATTTTCCAAATGGCTGTTTTTTATTTTAAATACAAGTCTTCTCCAGTTCTGTGCACTTTGAGGAACCCCCCACCCCCTCCGTGTAATCAGCCTTGATAGCTCTAACATTCTGGATCCAGGCCTGGAATAACCATCTGTCAGAGCATGACAGAGTAGCCTGGGACAGGAGATGCTTGGGGCTCTGGGCACATCATTAAACCGTAATCCCTGCGGGCAGAATGATACATTTCCCAAAAGGAAAACCAAGTAGGCTCAGATTGCATTCCGCCTTGGCTTGGAAAGCCACAACAGCTTTCCGTACAAGAACAGAGGAAGACTGAGCAGTCTGAACGTTTTCGGTGCGCTTCCCATTCCCAAGTGGTGGCAGTAACCATTTGTTCCTGGTCAGGTGACCCATGTGAAAACCACCTGCAGCCTAAGACTGGATGGTGGACCTTAAACTAAATGTGTTTTCATTAAAAAACATCCAATATCACCCCCGCCCCCCATCTTGCTTTTTAACACACACGCAGATCAATCTTCAAGATGTTTGTATGAGTATGTCTACTGCCAGACTATGTGGTTGGCTGTGGGGGCCAATGAATCAGGTTTCTAACTCCTCTCCAGCAAAAGCAGGAAGGACACAAAACCTCCTCTCCCTGAGCCAACATTCCATGGTGCAAAGGGATTTTATAGACTAGTGGGCAGCAATGCAAAAGCCTTGATTACATCCTAGTCTGTCACACTAGTTACCATGCTCTCACTCTCTTAGCTATCCTCTTTCACTGCACTCTCAATAGATTTCCCCCCCCCATTAGGTGAAAACATAATGTGTTAAATTCAAACAACAGCGTCATTCTTTTTTTAACCCTCCCAAATCACTCTGAAAAGTCACTAAACACATTCATCATATTAGATGATGTGGGTTCCAGCCGAATTAAACTAATGGAACATCTTATCACCGACACAACTTAGTAACATGTCTTGAACAGATAACCAATAGGCTAAAATGTAAATATATAATTTTAGTGTGTCTAATTTCACCTGTTTGACATACTGACACAACCTGCACTCTATTGGCTATTTTCATTCACATGGACAAAAAATTTAAAAAAAATAAAAAAAAAATAAAATAAAAAAATAAAATAAAAAAAAAAATAAAAAAAAAATCACCCTTGGTCACCATCTTCCACCTTCCCACAACATCACCAAAGATATCAGCAGAGAGTATTGGAGCCGTACAAGGGCAGACAGGACACTGGAAGAAAAATGACCAAGAATGTTTTGCCTCGTTTGGTCTAACCCACACACTGATAAGACTGTCTACAGGGCCCAACTTCTCAGGCTTTAGAACATTTCACCATTAATCAAAATGGTATCCAGGCCACATTATGCACTACCATACAAAGTCATTGTTAATACTGGCCACAAAATTGAAAAAACAAATTCTCCCATTTTTTATAAGACTTGTCAGACAGAATTAGATAATTCAACAAAAAAAAAAAACGGAAAGGATTAGGCTAGTCTAAGGCCAACAGCTCATAAGTAAGTATAGACTACAAAAAGAAACCAAATCCAATCACGATACATTCCAATCATGACTGTGTCCCTCAAAAAGGGGACCTTTTGTATCTGGGAGACATTTCCTTTTGTCGTCTTGTTGAACATTGTATCGATTAGCCTGGAACTCCAATCTGCACATTCCAACCATGGCCTCAATGGGGAAGGAGGAAGAAAAGGCAGAGATGTGGAGGAAGGATTGTCATAGTAGGGCTAAGTAGGCCATCAAAGGGAAGCCAGGCAATAGAAGGAGTGACCAGAAGAGAAAAGCCACCAAGACACTGGCCCAGGAATGACAACTGATCAGAGGCACAAAGAAAATAAGCGAGAAAGAGAGAGAGATGTATAAACAGAGAGCTGCAGATGAGAGTGGAATCTTCAAAGGAGAGCGAGAGACAAAGAGGAACAGATGAGCAGGACATGCGGCAGTGGAGTGAGACAAAACTAGCAACCACATAATGGGGTGGCAGCCGGAGTACAAGCTGAACAGTAGGCTTGGGTGGGAAGCAGCAGGTATACGTAGCCACGCTAGGCTAGCTTCACCAGCGGTAGGGGGTAAGGACCGTTGCCTTATGAAAAGGGCCCAGGGCCCTATTGAGAGCCCTCCAAGTGTGTAAAATTGCCAAGAGGAGGTCAAGGTCACCAAGGGTCACATTCCACAGTGGAAAGAACAGAGCGAAGAGGAGGGAGAGTGAGAAAGCAAAAGATTTTTAAGTGTGTCCCGGTTAGTTTGAAACCGCATCCTTCTCTCACACGCACACACACACACACACACACACACACACACACACACACACACAAGTATGTCAATCCAGACCTATACACATTACATTCATGTAAACAGAGTAAAAGCAGAGCTCCAGACATCCTCATAGGATAGGTCCATGAACTAATAACTCCAGCATGGGGAATTTAAATGTGTGCTATTGCACAAAACAGAGGCATGTGACAGCAATGCAGGACATGGTCACCTGATAGGTTGACAAACAGCCATTGTTGACAACCAACATGGCTGATGTTGCGTTTAATAGCCTGTATCTAAAACACCCAGTTCAATGGATCCATTCAGTGGCTTCTTGTTTTTCTAATTTACTAGCCAGTGTTATAACAGTTGTGAATCCAGAGTGCTACATGGGCTGAGTGTGGCACCTCACCTGTTCATACAACCTGTAACATGGTTATGCTTTTATGCTTGTGAAAATCAATGTGCCTACCTTACTACAATACTCCAAGACTGTGTTTAGGCAAGCCAAATGCCTTGCATGCACACATACCTGAAGTTTACACAAAGTATGGTAAGTCATGGAAGGCCTATGTCTAATCATTCCCTCTAGCAGATTAACACTCAGCACACCATCTGTACTGACTGCTTACATCCCCCAGAGCCAGGGTGTGTGTATGTCACTGTGTGGGTGGCATCTAGATAGCCCCCCATTACCATTCCATTTTAACAAACCACCCAGCCCTCAAACAGCCTTTTCTTCCAAATACAGTAGGTATTAGGAACACATGGCTCTCTAATGTGTTGAAGAACAAACAAGTTTAAAATAGTGAATGCAAATAGCGCAATGAAGAAACACTGAAGCTTGGTGAGTCTACGTAATAAAACAATCTCTACAACAACTCTATGAAGCATAGCATGATCAAGTATGCAATGTAATCTAGAAGAAAATAACATAAGAGGTTAACGCATCATTCAAATTAAAACGCTATCAAATCAGACTGTGACAGAAACCATTTATGAAAGGTATAACAGTAAAGAAAATATAGAAGATTTAAACTCACTTCTAGCATAAAAATGCCCATGAAAACACAAAACCCTAGCCATAAAATCTGATTTTTGAATAAACAATAACAGATTTGTGTATTAAATAAAAGGCACATCTAAAAATTAGCATCCAACTGTACAGCATGTATGGCAATTGTCATTAAGTCTGACACACCATTTATGTCAATTGATTCAACTAAAAACTAGTCATAACGACTAGTTTCGTTGTGTGCTGTAGCTTCCTATCCCCATTGGGGCCCATACTGATTAATAGCAGTAAGCAATGCATGCCTGTGTCCCTCACTCCCTCGACAGGCTAACTGAAGCGCTGCTACCATAGATTAAGATTAATACCAAAACCAATAATTTGAACAGAGACTGTTCTTGATTAGTATTCAACTAGTTAATACATCCAAAGCATATAGCCAATTGGTGAAGCGACTCTAATCTGAATGTATACATCTGACCAAGCTCTGCGGTAACATAGCTAACAAGGTATTCTCACTGAGTTAACGTAGCCGGGGCATCCCATGTCAAGAACAGAGTAAAAACAACGTACGGTAGCCAGCCATAGGACTATAGTTATCATACAGTGTGTTAAGAGTGAGCAAACTTTAGAAAACCAAACCAAAAAAAGCAAACAACTGTTAAATAATAAACAATGTACAGTAAACAACTTACCGACTCTGAATAGACGGAGGCAAATAAAAACAACACGAGGCACACTTTGAACATGGTTCTCCTGAGTCGTGGTCACGAATGAGTTGAAACGATAATGTAACGAAAGACGGCGAGTGTCTGGAAATTATTTTTCTTAAGTAGCTCCAGAAGAATTAATTAAAGTTAAACGCTGTCCTCCGTATCACCTTGGATAATGCTTCTTTACAACGCTGAATCCTGTTTTAACTGATAGCCTACTAGTAGTGTGCAGGGATTGACGAGCTCTATATTTGATTCTCCACCCGCTGGGAGGGGCCCAGTGGGGAAGTTTTCGACTCTAGTGCTTCTGCACAAGTTACGGTAAAAAGGCATGATCGCATTCAACAGGTTTTTCCCGCCCCTTGAACCTCCAAGGAGCTTGTTGGTGTCTGTCATCTTTGTTGTCAGAACTCACAACTAACATTGTTGTTTTGTTGTTTTTATATAGTTATTTTTAATAGCGTTTTGGAAGTCATAATTACATAGGCGACGAAATGTTGGCTAGATAGGTCTTCCACTGTAGAGTAGACCTACGGTAGACTAAGTAGAAGTCAAGATGGAAGCGTTTACTGTGTGATATTTTATGATAGGCATAAGATATAGGTAGACTACTAGCCTATAGCCTAACACAGCATGGATTCATTTTTCTAAATAGAAAACAGCGAAGTGAGCTAATGTCTGGGAATATCCCAGTTTATCTGGTATGCATTTCGTTTCGCTGTTTCTGTTTCCATCCCAGTCTGGATAGAGCCGACTGCATAAATAGGAAAAAAAAACTGCGATTCATTTTCGGTGTCATTTGTCTGCCCTAAAATGATAAACCTGTACAAACTATAAGCTATGATTGGATCTTGCCAGTTTTCCTTTACAGGTCTTCTATTGCAAACAAGTTGTGCTGGATTTCAGCATTTATGATTGTATGGGACTATTATTAATAATAATAATAATATACATTTTATTTTTTGGACGCCTTTCTAAAGACTCAATGACATTTTACAGTTTTACATTTCAAATACACAGATATAAAACAGTTGGCTGAAATACACATATTATAGTAATAGACATATTAGACAATATTAGGCCTAATATATCCTAAATTAAAATACCAGCCTACGTAAGAAATAGTTTATCCTATATAATGAATGGAGAATTACAAAAACTGGCCTACCACATATGATCAGTGCATTATTTTAAAGGTTATCAAAATATAATATTGTGCACAAACTGTGGCTTATGTGTGTTCTGTTTGTTTGTGATGACTAAGATGATTATCTATAAGCATGCAAGCTAAGCCATCATTGTGTTGTATCCCTAGTTCCATTACCTGCCCAGGGAGGAGGAAGTTGGGATTTCCAGGAACTTGTCATTGTGATCACATTTGATCAAATGATGCTACACATTGTATGAGAGTATCCTTCATTATCAATGAGGAGGCATTCCATTGGCTTCCTTTTATTTAAGTCTGTATGCTTGTAATTGCCTTGTGTCTAATTTATTTAAGTCTCACTTTGGTATACTTTAATTGTTTTGATGCTGTGATTGAATAGTTTACATTTTAATTTTAAATGTTGTATGTGGATGTTTTGAGCTGCCCTATCTCTTCTTCGTCTTTACCTACACGTATGCTATGATTCCCTCATCTCTTTGCACTTATATTACGTAACATTAGATGCTATAATTTGTGTTCTTTTATTTTTATTTCTTGTCTGTAAGGTGTGTACAGCGATATTAGCTACTTTGCTCCATCTGTCTGGAATACACTGCAGACTTGACTTGTATCTGACAAATCAGATTTTCTTTGTTGAATATAAATCCCAGATGAACATGCTCAAGTGTTTGTGTCTTGTCTTGAGTTTTGGGGTGTGTTTGATGTCTGTCTATGGAAGGATACTCAACATGCTGCTATTTTGACCAGGGCTCTTTTGAAAAAGTGGTTTTAATCTCAATGAGATTTGCTAGTTAAATAAAGGTTAAATAAACATGAAAATAAATGTAACACATAAAAGTGTCTACTAGGAAGTGCTACCAGGAAGTGTTTGTTTTCCTATATTCAAAGTCATATCATATCTCTATGTTCCCTTTTTACAAAGGAAAAGGTCAGATGCACCTGTTGAGTCAAACGGTGATTCAGTTATTCAAATAATAATAATAAAATATATAACACAACCACACCTTAGGCTTCAGCTTTGCTTTGTATAACAGTACTTGTACAGTGTGTCCCTTCTTATATTTACTTATTTACTACTATACTATTTATTTATTGACGACACTGTCTGGCAGAAAAAGAGGAGGAAACCTTCTGTTCAGATTACCTGAGGTTTGCTTCTAATTTTTATTTTTGCTGCAGGAAGCAAGGCTAATCAGCATTTCACACTTTGATTCTGTATATTATTGTGGTGACCATAATGTTTCCTCGTATACAGTTGAAGTGCGTGTCACATAGTGCGTGTCTCTCTCTCTCAGTTCTGTTTTACCCTGCCTACGTAACATAGAAGAACTTTCTAAATGTCATTTAGGACGAGTGGGTGCGCATGCAAACACAAATAAACAGATAAACATTAACAGAAATATTCCCTTTATTTCTATATGAAAGAGGAGTACATATACTTCACCCACCAGTTCCTTTTTACTAAAGTACCATCCGTAATGATTATAATCAATATATTTTTCCCCTAAATAAATGACTAAGGTGAAAGACTTTAAACTCTTTATGTAACATTAGGGTAATAAACTGCATCAAATGAAACAGAATTGCATGAATACATAGTCAGTAACAAAAACATAAAACATGTTTAACCTTAACAGAGGACTTAACCTTATCAAGTATTTTGAGGAAAACACTTTGATAATATTCAGATTAAAAAAAAAACGTTATTGTCATAGTGATTTTTCTTATTTATCTAACATATATATATATTTATCTATATATCTAACATTTTCTTATAGGATAGGGCTCACACATTAAAACATACACACAAGAAATGTGTCAACACTGCTCATACACATGTTTTAGAATGGAGCTGAGAGGGAAAATCACAGTGGTGTTGTATTTTGGTTATATAAAATGTTAACAAAGAAATCTGTCAGTCACAAAGCTATAAAGGAAACCGGTTGACACCACAGTACTGTGGGAGCAGAGTGACCTATACAGAGAGATCACGGTCAAATGACCACGGTTTAGCTCTCAGTGTAGACCACTAAGGCATTGATCAAGCTACCCATTGTAAGCTGTGTCTGCTTAATGACTTGAATATGTAGAGTCAATATATTCCAGATCGCATTTTTATTTGAAAAGAGCCACATCAAAAGTGATATTCTGTAGGTAGATCTGCATAATAGGCCTACTCTACTAAAATCAAACAGTTTAAGGATTTATTTTGAGGATCTACAGCCCTCTGCTGGCTATGGGTTGACATAGCAGACTACCATATTGCCAGTCTTTATAAGAAAATAAGATAACTGTAAATAAGTATTACATATTTAATTTGACAGTAAGTAAGAGCATATGATTAAATTGTGCACAAGCGTAATGAAACCCAACTGTAGGCTACTTTATGTTCTACTTTTATTTCTAAAATATAATTAAATTAAAACTAAAATTTGAACAAACACAAAAATATTTTTATGACTTGGACATGATTATGCCTGGATCCAGGGATTTATAAGACCTAAGTAAGTGCCTGCCTTCAGTGCATTGCCTTGACTACTCTTAAAATGCATTATGTTGTGCTGGAATTGTATATCTTATATATATAGAGAGATAGACAGACAAACAGACAGACTGACTAACTGACTGAATTACTTTATTGATCCAAGGGGAATTTGTCTTGGACGCATAGTGCAAAATCCACTGTTTAAAATACAGACAAACAATAAACAAATACATACATACATACACTCATACATACATACACTATATCCATCCACCCATTCATCTTCTACCGGTTATCCGGAGCCGGGTCGCGGGGGCAGCAGCTCCAGCAGGGACCCCAAACTTACCTTTCCCAAGCCACATTAGAAAGCTCTGACTGGGGGATCCCGAGACGTTCCCAGGCCAGTGTGGAGATATAATCTCTCCACCTAGTCCTGGGTCTTCCTCAAGGTCTTCTCGCAGCCCGACGTGCCTGCAACACCTCCCAAGGGAGGTGCCCATGGGGCATCCTTAGATGTCCATACCATCTCAACTGGCTCCTTTTGACGCAAAGGAGAAGCGGCTCTACTTAGAGTTCCTCATGGATAGCTGAGCTTCTCACCCTATCTCTAAGGGAGATGCCAGCCACCCTTCTGAGAAAACCCATTTTAGCCGTGATCACTATATCACTACACTATAATATCATATTGAAAATACATGTTGCTCCTATATGTATTTCATAACCAGAAGGGCGTGTGATGCTTTTGGTGAAATGGAGATATATCAAATAGAAGCTCTTGATGAGTCCTTTCACATGCCAAAGGGGCATAGGTGAATACAATCATTCAGGAGTTATTCATTATAAACCTTTAGACTTAATACTGAACATAGAACTTATCTCCCACAATCTCCCACTCCAATGTCCCCTCACTCACGAACAAGACCCCGAGGTACTTGATCTCCTTCACTTGGGGTAAGGACTCATTCCTTACCCGGAGTAGGCACTCCATCGGTTTCCTGCTGAGAACCATGGCCT
>JAODUE010018990.1:12219-24530 GCA_027564755.1 Amblyopsis hoosieri | reverse complement strand
ATCTCGAATATATTTTTATCTTTTGTGTTTTCTAATTACGAGCGCGTGAGTGAGAGAGAGAGA
The DNA here is from genome assembly GCA_027564755.1 of Amblyopsis hoosieri. NCBI lineage: Eukaryota > Metazoa > Chordata > Actinopteri > Percopsiformes > Amblyopsidae > Amblyopsis > Amblyopsis hoosieri. Next base: position 24,467 of record JAODUE010018990.1, on the reverse strand, counting down.
GAGAGAGAGAGAGAGAGAGAGAGAGAGAGAGCGAGAGAGAGAGTTGTTTAGAGTGAGACAGTGAACGAATGAAAGAAAGAACATGGTGTAGTAGAAGAATTACAGATACAGCAACAAAATAAAATACATCACTTGTTACCCTCCACTCCTCCCAACCCCCAAATGGGTGAAATAAGGAGATATTTGTATTATTTTTTTCTTGTGCATCAATGGTTGTTTACAAAATAGCTCAAAGCCACCGTCCAAATATGCATGAGGGGTATACTGAAATTAAGGGGAAAGTTGGAAGCATGGGTTAAGGGAGATAGGAATTGAAGCAGAGGAGAGGATTTCATGCCAATGTGAGCAAGTTTGGACTCCAAAAACTCAATACACCCAAAAAGTCTTACTATGCATCAGATTACAGGCTTGTGCTCCAGAAAATATTACCAGCATATTCTCTATGTATGCTATCTGGTGCAGCTGCCTGATTTGTCCCTCGGACACAGTGACCCATCACTTGTGCTCGGCAAAAAACAAACTAACTCATTTGCATACATTGCTGAATAAACAGCATTTTACAATCCTAAGGCAGAGTATTATAAGGCTGTCACAAAGCCAAACGCATTAGTCAGTCACACAAACATATTGCATCACTCGCTAGCTCTAAAGGCTTGGACTTCAATGAAGTGGAAGATAAGAAACGTTTGAAATACATGAATCAATTGCGTCAACATTTTCCTTAATAAAATATAAACCTCTGACAGCAAAGCCAAAGTGGCAACATAACAATAGCTCAAATGCACTGTAAAGTTGAGTTGAAATAGAAAAATGCATATGTGATACTCCACAAAGTCGAGTGTGTTGTTAAGCTAACATGAAGTTTGAGTACTGTACAGAAACCAAAAACATTCTAGCACATAAAAACGCCTTAGAAACAGATCAGAGATACAGTACATGCATTTTAAAAACTGTCTATTATGTTGTATGTATTATGTAAAAAAACAAACTCGTTCCCCCCTTAAAATAAGTAGATATTTAGTCAGAAATAGCACGACTCACATGAGAACGTTTGTTTATGAAAAGGGCAAACACTCAGATTGACTCATCATCAGCCAAGCTGATGGTCTGTGTCCTAACTGCATCTGCAGGCGGCAACAGGCCCCTGGTGATTTTTTACAGGCAATTAGATGAAATAGTTAATTAAGCAGTAAAATAACAAATACAAGAGAGAGTTAGCCCGGGCCTGGTTTAATGGCAGAGGCCACTATGTTTGCTCAGAATGATTGGGGCATGCCACGTATTTCTTCTCTGGTTTAAGATGGCCTGTGCTTTGACACCATTCACTAAAATGTCTCAGTTGTGGAGAATAATAGAACATTGATGTCATATGAAAACCAGGGTCTGGTTAAACACCAATGGGTAAACAACTACACATATGTCCTGTGTGCTCTTGACTGTGCCGCTTTGTGTGTGTCTAACAATTGTATGTGCTTGTGGATGTGCGCGTGTTCATGTGTGCATGTTATTGACAGGTGCACATTATCTACACAACATCACCGGTCTTGGGGGACCTGAACCCTTTCAATTAATCTCCACTTTGGGATAAAGCTATCTGCAGTCCCTTCTGGGCTGGTAGTCTGGGGGGTTCAACCGTCTGGGGCTCAGTTGGGAGTTAATCAAGTAAAATGAACAAGAAATAAATGTGTTCACCTGTAATTTCTGCGCCCGTCGTTTGTCTGCTCTCTGGTTCTGGTGATATATGCGGCTAAAGTTGGACACAATGACAGGAACAGGCAAGGCTATTACCAGCACCCCACTCAGAGAGCAGATTGAACCGAAGATCTTCCCTGCAATCGTCTTTGGAACCATGTCTCCGTACCTGCAAGGGGTGGGAGAAGACGGACAGGTTTAGATACTGTACGGATCTAATAGTACTGCTCCAGTACGGTCATCGTTATGAAACACTAATGCCAGAAGTAAATGAAGATTGACATGCACAGTTGTGACATGGCTGAGTGCACCATTGCTTAAGCCTTGCTAAACTGAGGTGAAAACACAGAAAATACTGAACCTCTAAATGTGCAAATCCCCCAAAATGTACACCCCCATTTCAGGGCAGTCGGGGTTCTGATTGGGCAATATCACTAACATCACATAACATTACAAAACACTATATGATGGAGCATCAGCGTGAATGCTCAAGTTCAGCTCACACCTTCCCATTCACAAACTGAGAATGGTTTCAGATCTTCTCCTTTTGTGTGAATTGAATTCTGTCAACATAAACGTTGACCTGTTTATGTCTCTTGGTAGGCAGGGCCCACACAGTTTTATACATGTGTTGTTGATGTTGTGTTGTAACCCACCCCACAGAATGCCACAAAGCACTGAACAACAGACTGCACTACTAACCTTTAGGAGAAGAGTGAAATACTGCAAGTGCACAGAGAGTACGCTGAATGTCGGGGGAGTTCCCAAAAACTAATTTACTGTGTATCCAATATGACATATTTGCAAGTCAAAAGCAATTCTGTCTGAATCTTAGTAGGCAGACAATACAATTATGAAATATATATATATTAGATGTGTCCATTTCAAGGATGAAACAGACAGAAAGAAGACTACAGGGGAAAAAATAAAGCAACATTAATACAAAAGCTCTAAGATCCATGACTCAAGCAGGAGACAACGTCAATGTCTAATTGGGTTCATTTTGTATTCATGAGAAAATTATGTGGATGATTTTGTTGCTGAACAAAAAGTTCTTACGAAATCAAGGTAGACTGCAAATAATCTTGATATATTCTTACAACGTGAGGATATATTTAGTACTTTATGCAGTACATTTTCAGCCTTAAAACAATTCTATTTTATGAAACAACATATCCATCAATATTTGAGCAATAACATTTTGTTGTATTAACATGTAATCCACAATAATGTTTTTTTCCTAAATCCAATATAAAACAGACATTTTAGGAAATGGAATACAGGCAAGCATACCTAATCCTGTTTATTCATGAAATCAATTAATTCAATTACTTTAGAGAGTCTATGCTAAAACGTGTGCTATAATAGGACAACTTACTATTTGTTAATTTACCTAAACAATGCAATGCTATTATCTCTCTTATGTAGAGTTAATGTTATTTATCTGAGCAATACCTGAATTTATTAATTAATTATCTTCAGTTTTGGCACAAGCTATATTTGATACATAAAATGTTATTGATTCATTTTAAAGCTCTCCATGGCCTATCTCCCTGTTATACTGTAAGCAGTCTCAGCCTCTTCCATTCATTAGCACTAAGTCACATAAGCAACTCTGTGCTGAACGTCTGATGCATATACCCCTGTAAACACTTTCTCTCTGGCTTTCGGGAAGTAATACTGTTGATATCCATTGGCTGTTAGCATTGTCACTCACAAGTATGTCTCCGTAATTTCCAGTGCAACACTTATTTAAAATGTTCAATTTATTTTAATCAGTAACAGTAGCCTACTACTTTTACAGATTTACAATACCTGTAAAAGAGCCACATTCTGTTGTTTAGTTTTCCTCATTGCAAGTTAAACGTCCGACTTGGTCATGCTTGTCAATCAAAATATCTTGTATGTCAAGTAGGCGGGTGCTAACACAGTTAGCCAGCGCTCTGTATACTGTATGTGACTGTTGTCTGTTCCTCGGGCCCGACTTAGGGAAAACAAAAGGGGACAAAGCGTTTGCTGTCAGGGCCCTGAGGTTTTGGAATAGCCTGGCTGGGCAAATCAGGTCAGCTGAATCTGTGAACTCTTTTAAGTCCCAAAAATAAAACATACTTTTATAAAAGAGCCTTCCCTGATTTGATTTATTTATCTCCTTTAAACTATACCGTACTTTTTACGTTTTCTAGTTAAAAAAAAAACTTTTTTCTAGTATCATGTAAATATTATTGTATTTGCCGTTGTGAAAGCACTTGATTTATAGAGAACTTTAAAAGTGCTCTATAAATAAAGATTATTATTATTATTGATGATAAAGTGCTTTGTTGAAGAATTCATTTTCTACCACATGGAATGTATAATAGTCCTACCAATACAAAGGTTTCATGTGAGAATATAATGACCTATGGACAGACATGTTGGTGTATTTATAGCTTGGCTGCCCTTAATGAGAATGCTGGAGACAAGAAGGCTGAATATGCGTGAAAGAGGAGGATAAAGAGGGAGACACAGGGAAAGGGAGGGAGAGGGTGAGACCATGATGGAGATGTTTCACAAGCCACAAAGTCTGTCTCTCAACTGCTAACGCCTCCTTTGCAGTGAGGTGGAATTATGCTGTGTGTGTGTGTGTGTTTGCATGTGTGTGGAATAAAGAGAGAAAGACCGAATCAACACATTACATACACAGTTAAGCACTATTTAACTCAAACATGTGCTAACTCAAAAGCACACGTCAGAAACAGAAACATACAGATATATGTCTAGGCATCATTCATTGCCATCCCAGGAATACTTGTTATTCATATGATAGGATAGGGCATGCTTCTGGCATCTGTCCCCCAACCCATCCATAATAGATAGGACCATAATAGATAGGACCTATATGTGCACATGCGTACACACGTGTGTGTGTGTGTGCGTGTGCGTGTGTGTGCGGCAACATACTGTATGAGTGAATATGAGTTCCCTATCACAACAGTCCATGTTCAAGCTGATAGACGAGGTATCATACAGTATAATCTGGTTAGTAATAGCATTCTAATATACTGTATATATTTGTAGTACAGTTGCAATAAGGTTCTCTAACAAACAAATTCTGAGCAAAGTACAGTTTTGAATAAAGGAAGAATAAAAAATATAAAGAATGTTTGCACATACAAGGAATACAAGGAATTCATCATATAGTGCAGTAGTTAGGTTATAAGAGAAAAGAAGACAAGGCTTTACTGTGAAGTTTAAATTAACAATTATAATATATATATAAATTAATTAATTAAAGTTTAAAGTAAAATATAAAAAAACATACTGTAAAATGAAAAATAAAGAGCTGATGTTAGACTTGATTACAGGATTTATTGCTTGTGTGAAATGTAACATACAGGTACTGAAAAGCCCTGATTTGATTTATTAGTTAATAATCATAGCAATTATTTAATACTTGTCCAACATTAATTTACTTAGCTCTGTATGTTCAGAAGAATTTACAATCAGTTTATTATAGCCTATAATAAGAGAATAATAGTAAACACTTCTCACCTTATCAATAAACAAGTATAGTGGGCTATCCACCTTAGAGAGTCTTAATAAATGAACAATAAAAAACAGATGTATCACACAATAGAAAACCATCGAGTGACACACACACGAAAATGTAGGCATACTTTATAGAGATGTGTGGATTATTCAGTCTGAGGGGGGAGATAAAAGCAGATGAAAGTCCTACAATAGTCTCAGGCTCTCAGTTAAACAAGAAAAAAACAAAGAAATAGTGCAAATAATTTGTTGTGTGTGTGTGTGTGTGTGAGGGGACTCACAGCCCGCACAGTCAACCATTGTTCCGTGGCCACATCTAGTTAAAGAGTACATTCCTCCTCCATTGCAGGAATTCTAATGGACCTCCTACTAAAATTAGGCAATAACAATTCTGTCAATGGCACAAAAGCCGTAGCACCACAACACATTTCACTCCTCCTCCTCCTCCTCCTCCCCTCTCCTTTCACATGTTCCATTAGCTGGAATGAAAAGCTAATCATATTCATCTGCAAGGCCTCCTTAATGGGATCCCATCAGATTGCAGGACCCACCCCCCTTAACTCTAGAGTCAATTTACCTCTCCCATTTAGTCAAGCTAGCCTGTTTGTGACGATTGCATCTCTGAGCCAGTACACATGCCACAGAGGAAGAACAAAGGCACACACACACACACACACACAGACAGACAGGAGATGTCAATGCTGTATGCATACTGGCCTGCATACTGTGTGTGTGTGTGTGTGTGTGTGTGTGTGTGTACCACATGTATATTTATCTATTTAGAGTATATTGTGTGTGTCTGTGCTGTGTGTGTGTGCGCTGTGTGTGTGTGCGCTCTGTGTGTGTGTGCGCTGTGTGTGTGTGTGTGTGTGTGTGTGTACCACATGTATATTTATCTATTTACAGTATATTGTGTGTGTGTGTGCGCTGTGTGTGTGTGTGTGTGTGTGTGTGTGTGTGTGTGTGTGTGTGTGTGAGAGAGGCGAGAGATCATTTCTCTCCCTCCTGCCTGGTTTGATGCAGGCAGTCGTTTGTCACCGTGCGATGCCAGAGTGAAGTTAGGCGGATACCAGTGGAGGGGCTGGAAGACAGGACAGGAAAGATCCCAGAGACGGAGGCATGGCACAGCTGGGAGACATTCTGTGTCCTCTGTGGAGGTCTGGAGGCCGCTGTGCTGCCTCCCCTTCCTCAAACTGTCACGTCCTGTCACTCCAAACGCACACGCTCACCCACACCAATGCCCCAACGTCAGCTTAGGCATCAGGGTTGACATTTTCCATCGTGGGTAGGGCAGGGTCTCTCTCAGGTTCTATTATTAAGGTCTGGGAGGGGTACAGTGTGGAAGGTGGGCGATTGAGCTGCGATGTGAAGAGCTGTGTGATTCATGGATGAATGCCCCTAGAGGAGAGGTGCCGGGGGTTGACATACATACAGACAGACAGACAGACAGACACACAGACAGACAGACAGAAGTTGGTGTAGAGAGTGCACTGAGCACATTTTATATATCCAGGCAAAGTGGTTCTCTCCTGCTCTGTGTGTGTCTCGATTTGTGCTCTCTCCACCTGCTTAAAAGTATGGTCGGCTACTGCAAGCTAATTGTAAGCTAATAAACTTTTGTCAAGCTTACCGTTCTCTGTGCGTGCTGAAATCAATCTGGCCCTTGTACACGGCCCTGGCTACGTAAATAAGAACATAAACAAAGTGGCTAACACCGCTCACAACAACAAATGTGTGGGGCGGCGCTGCGGAGGGATATTGTTTTGATTTGAGCTCGAAGTTAGCAAGAATGACTGACCACACCTTTAAGTAGGGAGCCAGATGATTAAGACATTCCCCACACCTGCACCTAATCCCGGGAGTCCCCCCCCCCAGATTGCTGAGCACAGAACCAGTTTAATCAATAAAACAGAACCCAAATTACAGGTCATGTTTTTGGGACTTGTAGCATCTATCAGAGAAAAGGCTAAGAAAAAAATAAATATATTTTATTGAAGATTTCAGATGGGGAAACTGGATGAGCAATGAATCACCTCTTATGTTGTAGTGAAGGACAGGAATGCTGAAAGACAATGGAGGATTGTTAAGATATAATGTATTTATATTACAAATGACAGACAGCAGTCAGACAGAGGGCAAAAGAGAGAGGCCAAGACAAAAAGTGTATTTGCAAGAGATAGAGAGAGAGAAAGAGAGAGAGAGAAAAAGGGGCTTTGAAAATGTAGAGGACAGATGGAGTGTTAAGGGTTGGGTTTCCATTTACAGGCCAAATCCCAGATGATTCCTCTGATATTTACCTTCTCGCCCTATAGTTCCCTTCAAACACACTTTAAGTGCTTGTGGGACCACAATCCCTTGCTGTTAACTGACCCCCCCGCAGTACAGAAATCACTTCTCGGTTTAGGGGTTGGTGCTATGGGTTAAACATGATGAGGTGGTTTCGTTTAGTGTAAGAAGGTGTGTGTTGGTCATATGTGTGCAGGTGCATGTGTGTGTATGAGTGGGCCTCTATGGTGTTTGTTGTGTGTGTGCTCATACTACTGCAGCAACAAATCACGAGTGTCACCTCCCATAAGTACCAGACTGTTCAGAGGTGAGATAGTATCAGTCTAGCATGTAGTGGAAAATTGCATGTGGCACCTCAACTTCCTTTGATCTAGCCTAGGATCTTACAGGAACTCGGGGCACTTCCCAGTTTACACATTTGTGTATGGAGGGTTTTAACTTTACTGGGGAATAGAGATTTAGAGGGCAAGAAAGCACAAAGTGCAGGCTAATTTAAGCCTCCTCATTTACCTCCGGGGAGAAAACAGTAGAAGTACTTTGCCCATGAAAAATGGACAGTTGGGTTGTGTGGCTCTATGGTAACATAAACGAGGTGTGTGTACTGTGTGTGTGTGTGTGTGTGTGTGGGGGTGAGTGCTTGCATGCACAGATACCCTTATTAAGAGAAATGGCAAGGGGATTATTAGTAGGCTAGTCTGCCACTCTCTAGAGTAGGAGCCAATCGTCGCGAGACAGTTTTATACTGCAGGAATGTTTTGGACATTTAGAGGAGATGGCATCTTTAGGGTGGATATCCACTGCAAGAACCAACCCTATATTAACTCTTTCAAGGCCATTTTAAGGGTGAAAGAAACCTACTCTGTGGTACTACTGAACACCTGCAGGATGGGGTTCTAAGCATATTTCTTTCCAGCAAATCTTTTCATTACACCAATAAAGTGTGTACCAATAGAAAAAGTAACAAGAAATAACTGTGATTATAATTGTTAACAAGGAAATGGAATTAGTTAGTGGAATTAATTGTGAAATTGTAGTCTTGTTAAAGCCATACACAAATGCTTTTATTATAATCAAATCTGTTAAATTACTTCAATATTGTGCTTGTGAAAATGTTCGAGGATGTGGCTATAATGCTCGCTATTCCAAAGCACTCTGGCTCTCGGCCACATGTTTGTTACAGTAATATCCTTTTCCTTAATTCGCCATACACTAACACAACAAAGAGCAACCTATAGCAACCATCTCAGTTCCCTCCATGTTGATGTCTGTTGTCATTGTTTTGACATGCTTGTATTTTTCGTTACAGTCAAATTATTAGACAGCATCACCTCGTGAAACAGGAGGATCCTACAATGCAATTGAAACAGAATGACTGAAAGAGCTGATTAAGGGGCTATTGCTGTAAACGTTTGTGCCACATGGAAAGTGCCCCGAGTTCCTGCAGTGGAAGAGTGCTTATGGTCTCAGATTGTCAGCAGGGAGCTGGGCTTCTTCAGCACCACGGACAGCTACCGTAGCTCCCCTCTACGGACCAACAAGTATCATAATTCATGCTGGTGAAAAGCAACATTCGTTTGTACTAAGTTTGGCAGATCCTGAACATAATATCCCGTTTGAGCCAATGTTTCCTTTCATGACTGTTGAGTTGCTATAGGCTATAGGCCAGCAGAAGTGCAAAGTAGCCTCCAGATATGTCTGGTACAGTCTATGCCAATAGGATCACCACCATAATGCACACCAAAGCAACCCTGCACTCCTGCAGTTCATTTCCCCCTGGACTGAACTCAAAACTGTCCTCCTGACTTTCCCGACATCACACATCATGTTCCCTCACCAACCTTCATTTGCAGACCAAGGTCAGATAACAGCCAGCTGCTCCACACTCCCGTGACTAAGCTCTGTGCCACCCAATGTTCTGTTATGCCGTGTCACTTTTGTCCAACCGCCTGGGGGCATCTGAGACTTCAAATCAAGGCTAAAATGTCTCTGTTCCAGAATGCATCTGCAAAATCATAAACACCGTGCCGCTTATTTTTACCTTATTGTTTTCTTTGCCGTTCTTATGCTGAGCCACACTAAAAAAGAGACATATCACTGCAGCGGTCATTAATAACAATGTGATATAAAAATAACCAGAAGTGGTTCAACATTGAATTTGAATTGGGATAGACGCCCCAGGCATCTCAAGCACTTTCTTGCCCAGCAGTGAAAGAACCTCCCCACCCACGAAAGCCCTTAACCCATCCAATCTACCCATGTACAGAATGGTGCTCTCCACCATCTCATGGCAAGTCACTCTGATAAGACAGAGTCCACGGGAAACTAGAGGTCAATCATCTACAGTCCCCTCCACAAAGTTCATCCACAGCCATGAGAAGGGAGGAGAGAGGCATAAAAAGCAGCAGGGGAACAGACAGCCACAGTGGACACTATATATCTCTGGTTCTCACTCCTGGAGAGCCACTGCCATGCATGTTGTACTGTAGATGCAGTGTTTCCCACACATTACCAATCCCATGGCAGCCTGCCAGTTACATTTCTTTCACCATAGCTTCATAATGAACCAAACATTTCAGAATAACGATTGCTAAAGCCAGTTGGACACTGCACAGCGGATCATTTTGGCAGCTTTTTCTCCTCCACTTAGTCCCTGCACTCGATCTAAGTTACTCAAATAGTTTGCACCGCACTGATCGTGCATGCAGTTCACACACACACACACACACACACACACACACGTAGCTGCCCTGCTCTAAATCGCTTGAATTGATACATTCTGTTTATCGTTACCTAATTCCTCTCTTGGTGAGTTGCGTTCGAGCTGCTTCGAAAACACTTTCCCATGTTAGCTTAGCTACATAATTGTCACTGGTCGCTCAACATAGACATCTAGCTGTTTGTGATCTTGATTCTGAGAGCTTGACTCTCTTCAATGGATTGAAAACGGCGCACACCAAAATACTCTTCTGGCCAAACTCCATGCCGTGCAGCATGGCCACACAAAGCTTGTAACTCCAGTTATGAAATGTTCTATTTTAGTTGAGGACACTGCAAAAGGATTAAGTACATTTGCTGGACTTATAACATAAACAAAATGTACAACCGTTCTCTCATTGACCTAACAACAAGCATGTGAAACCATTATAAGGTACTATAAAGGCTGTTTGTTTTGATGCATATGCATGGATGGAATAATGCTGCAATGCCTTTTTCCATGCCATGCCTCTCGTAGGTGCCATAAGTAAACCTGTGTGAGTGGGTGGCGTCATAATATCAGCGCGAGTGGGTGTTCGTGCGAGTTGAATCAAGCGAGCGCAGACCTCTGTGCAACACTATCACGTATCAGCTTATGCTGATAGCAGATTGGGTTAGACTTGCATGACATGTGATTAATATCATAAGGAAGTATGGCACTTGACCTTATCCCAGGATTTCATGAGCACCAACTAATTGGTTTTGTTCCTAAATAGTGTTATATACTGTATGGAATGCAAAACAGGGACATCACTAGACCTATTTTAGTGTGAATTACTTCCCCTAAATATATTTAGCATTAGAAATGACTAAGCTATGAGCTATGATCACTAATTAGGCAGGCATGATGATGTGCAGGTACAATGAGACGACGAGCACAAAAACATGCTTTAGATCAGATCAAACATTTCTCTATACTCTATAGTCTCTCTTTCTCTCTCTCAGAACTAAGCCCATCCGTTCCCCAGAGTGCCTTGTTTACAGTGTGGGATTTGTGCTTTTTTTTGTGAATTTAAGTTGCATATTTGAGCGCTTTAATCCTTGTTAGTTTCAGTGTGTCGGTTGTTGTTTTTTACAGTAATGGTGTTATTGATAGGACACCATTACAGATAGAAGCCATAATAGAATAGAAGCATTCTTGACTGCCCCCTTCCCCCTTCCCCCCCAAAAAAAAACACACACACACACAAACACACACACACACACACACACACACACACACACACACACACACACACCCTCTGGTGCATATTCAAGGCAAAATCCAATTTCTAATCTCATAGGGTGCATCCTGGTGCTGCGCCAGTCCAAAAGGAGAGGGCGGGTTGGAGAAGAAGCCCAAGAGATAAGTTGATGAAGCGAAGCGCACTACCCTCGCACTGCACAGAGGAAAGGTCATCACCATCAGTCACTTCACAACCAAGAAGCTGAAGCATGCTGAATGACACAACACACATCACAGTGGGCTGACAGATACTGTACTATTGCACATTATAGACCGAAATATACTGTACTATTGCACATACAGATACTGTACTATTGCACACTATAGATCGAAATATACTGTACTATTGCACATACAGATACTGTACTATTGCACATTATAGACTGACAGATACTGTACTATTGCACATTATAGACTGAAATATACTGTACTATTGCACATACATATACTGTACTATTGCACACTATAGACCGAAATATACTGTACTATTGCACACTATAGACCGACATACTGTACTATTGCACATACAGATACTGTACTATTGCAAATTATATACTGAAATATACTGTACTATTACACATTATAGACTGAAATATACTGTACTATTGCACATACAGATACTGTACTATTGCACATAATATACTGGAATATACTGTACTATTGCACATACAGATACTGTACTATTGCAAATTATAGACTGAAATATACTGTACTATTGCACATACAGATACTGTACTATTGCACATAATATACTGGAATATACTGT
>JAODUE010018990.1:0-12119 GCA_027564755.1 Amblyopsis hoosieri | reverse complement strand
ACTATTACACACCATAGACCGACATACTGTACTATTGCACATACAGATACTGTACTACTGCACACTATAGACTGACATACTGTACTATTGCACATTATATACTGAAATATACTGTACTATTACACATTATAGACTGAAATATACTGTACTATTGCACATACAGATACTGTAATATTGCACATAATATACTGGAATATACTGTACTATTACACCTTATAGACTGAAATATACTGTACTATTGCACATTATAGACTGACAGATACTGTACTATTGCACATTATAGACCAACATATACTGTACTATTGCAAATACAGATACTGTACTTTTGCACATTATAGACTGACATACTGTCATACACCCCCCCCCCCCTTCCCACACATGCATCATTATCTACAAAGTTAATAAATGAAAAAGATAATAAATGTAAAAGTCTGCTGGATTCTGCATCTTCAATTAACAATATCATAAAAGTGGCAGCGCAGAGCTAAAGCTCAGGCTGCTACCGACTCATACACCAAAATACAGTAGGTTACTGTAAGTAGTTTGGCAGTGCTATAGGACACTCTGCTGGTCATTGCATTAGTGAAGCAGGATTGAGGATTCATTGTTACTGTTTCAACTGCAAAATGACGATCCCCTACCTGCTCCTTACTGTAATAATATAATATTATATAATATAATATAATATTTGAAGGTCTAAGTGCACTCACTTTGTGGAGAACTGTCTGCTAAATTACCTTATTGTAATTTATCATTACCATCTGGAAAAGATAAAAAGCAGTATTATCGGGTTTAAGTTTGAAGGTAAATAGCCATCCTTCCATTTTTTGTGTAATAGCACACATCTACAGTATGTTTGTGTAGGTGTGTGTGTGTGCGCTCGTGCGTGCATGCGTGTGTGTAAGTAAAGTTGATTGCTTTGTGTTTTGGGGTGTGCAAAGGCATGCATAAAGGTTGCATGTTTATATACACACAGTTAAGTGTAGGGTAGGCATACCACTACAAGCGTGCTGAGTGCTCCAAAGCCCGTGAGTGATCATTCGAGAAGATGGTATAAACCAGTAATGGCTGCAGATAATTGAAATGGGATCCCATCCATCTCAGTGCTCTGAGAGGAGGGGATATGCCAAAGCACAATTACCTTGATGTGTGGTTCAATTACAAGAAGCTACAACCACTTGCTGTGGTCTTGTTAATCTCTACAGAGAAGTTTGACTACAATGTCACAAGAGATTCTGATGAGATACAGTATAGAATTAATTATGGTGCTGCTAAGTACAAATACCCAGCGGTATGCATATTTATATTGCACGGTATGACGAGCGCTGCAGTCTGCCTCAACATTGCAGTCTATGTGAAACAACATTGCAGTCTATCTGAAACAACATTTCAGTCTATGGGAAACAACATTGCAGTCTATGGGAAACAACATTGTAGTCTATGGGAAACAACATTGAAGTCTATGGGAAACAACATTGTAGTCTATCTGAAACAACATTTCAGTCTATGGGAAACAACATTGCAGTCTATGGGAAACAACATTGCAGTCTATCTGAAACAACATTGCAGTCTATCTGAAACAACATTTCAGTCTATGGGAAACAACATTGCAGTCTATGGGAAACTGCGGCTGCATTTCCATAGCATCCCTCGGCCTCTAATAGTGTGTGACATTACAAAGTTCAGTTCCAATCAGCTGTTCAAGGAGAGATATGGAATGTGAACAAAAGCTGAATGAGGTTGCAATTATGGCTCTCCACACAGCCTGGAACCATGAGAGCCAGAGAATCACATCTCTTTCTCTGTGTGTGCATGTATGCGTGCATGTGAGTGCGTGCCGGTGTGTGTGTGTGCGTGCGAGTGTAGGCGCAAATCATGTGTGTGGGAACTCGGTGAGACAAATCAAGCTATTTTGTGCTGACAAATTATATGAAATTGGATGAACAGTGCCATTGCTGTGCAACAGTGCTATTTTTAAGTTATGAGGAGAACCTACAGTAAAATAGAACCAAGAAGGAAGTGAGCATTAAATATCATCTCCCCTATTGGCAAACATCCTATCAAGTGATGATGCCATTTGGGTGAGATGAATATGCTATAAATATATATATATGTATAGTATAAAAATATACAACGTACTATATACTGTACGTGTGTGTGTGTGTTTGCAATTACATAATTTTCTCCATTTTTTCATCATTAAAACATTTTCTATGCTTTTTGTTTCCGCTTCATTGCAGCCTTCCCCAAGCTGTGTCTCCGCGCTGCTTGGCTCCTGTTGATGTGCGCTGTGGAGGTGAGAGGAAGCAGGTGCACGTGGAAAGATATGGCTGCAGCTACAAAAGACAGCGATAAAGAGAAAGGGCAGTGTCTGGAGTTCAGAGGTCGCCGCTGCTCTGCAATGACCCACGAGGTCACAGCAGTAAGGCAGTAATGTCAGGGATGACCCCTCACTGATGGTATTTGCAGATGAAAAGAACAAGGAGGAACAGGAACAAATACATAAGACACTACGTGAGAGGCAGGGCAGGGATAAACATGGAGAAGACGCGGCTCTTCTCTGTGCTGTGCAAAGAGAGGGGAGAGGAGGGCAAGCCGACAGACGAAGGGGAAACATTGCTCGGGAAGAGAGCGTTAAGGGTGGAGAAGGCATTTTAAGGCTTCACATTCATTCCCTCCAATTCATGTCACTGGCATTGTGTTTGATTCCACTTAACTTGGCCTGGCCGCACCATTTCCTCCAGCGCTAAAGCCTCTTGACATGTGTGAGAATGAAAAACATTATGGGGGATAATTTGTACATTCCCATGTTTGCTTATTTCTCTTTATTTTTGTGTATGAATAACGTATGTGATATACAGTATGCAATCCAATGCACTTCACCATGTTTAGTATACATTTTACACACAGGTAAAACTCAATACAAAAGGATATTACTACAAAGCGAGGGCTGTAAATAAGTGCACCAACCTTTTAAATGTGACATTTGTTTGCATCTTGTGTCACTTTCTTTAAGGTACGGTAAGTCATTCTTGCTAACTTTGAGCTCAAATCAAAATCGCTCCGCAGTCCTCATCACACGTTCATGTGTGACCATTATTTTACCAGGCAAGTTGGCTGAGAACATATTCAGTGAGGTGAGAGGGCAATTGAACTAATTGATAACGAGGGATGATTAGGCCATGATGGTATGAGAGGCCAGGTTGGATATTTGGCCAGGACACCCCTACTCTTAGTATAGGTGCCATGGGATCTTTAGTGACCATGGCATTGGGATGCACCAGGGCATTAGACCGGAGGAGTGCCCCCTACTGGCCCTCCAACACTACTTAGCAAGGTAGGGTTAAGCATCTCACTCAAGGATGCTTACAGGTAGGCCGACTCCAGGGCTCAAACCCACAACCTTCCGGCTGGGAGTCAAACTCCCAGACCACTAGACTATCCTGTCCCCTTCTAAATGCATTGTTAAGCAAAGCGTGGTGCTACGGCTTTGTTGATACGAGCGTTGCTCGCCACTTTGTTTATGTTCCTATTTACGGAGCCAGGGCTGTGTAGAAGTATCAAATTATTTTTTAACATGCACAGAAAACGGTAAGCTAGCAAAATGCGAGGAGATATTTGTTGAATCTGACAAAAAGTGTATTAGCTTACATTTAGCTGGCAATAGCTGACTATCTTCAAGAGGACTTTGTCAGGCAGTGGTTAGGCATGGTTGACTTGATCATTAGCCAGCCTAAATATGCGTTAATTAAATTGGGATTCCTTTATTTTAATTGGACTCCCCAGCTCCACGCGCAGGTGAAACACTCTTATCATTAAGAAACAATTCAAAGGTTATTGAGCACTGAGGCGTTGCAACACGACAGGCCAGTGCCTGGGGACTATAGCTGGCAGGGGCCCATGGTGGCCGCTAAACAGTTATCCACAACAATGACACACCTTCACATTGAAAATACCCCCCCAGTTCGGCCTTCTGCTTGGCCGATGTGTCTAATGTTCGGCCATTCAAAAAGATTACGCAGATCCCTAAATTTGATTTGTGTGTATTGCTTCAGTGCAGAAGGCCCTGTGGGTATGTCCTATTGTGGCAGGGTTTTCAAACCGACGTGCATCACAAGAAATTCCAGGAAAAGGGGAATGTCGTGGCATGCTACTAGTCAATTCTTACTCAAGTGTCAATATTCTGCCTAACCAGAGAAGCCACTCTAAAGTGAGATGAACAAATCCCGACCTCTCTTATAAGACCTCCAATTCACCAGCAAGGCCAGTTATTATTCCCCATCGATGTTGCCTGTCATGATGATGTCAGGCACGCGTCAACGTATTATACACCCTTATATGTGCGATTAAAAGGATTGCATTATCATCAGTACTGGGTTACATCAAATGAGGCCTACTATAATAGCATTAGTGCATTACAGTATTACAGCATTTATCTTCAAGTATCGGCCAGTACAGAAACACCTACACATAATGATAGCCTTCACCCTCCCCACACCCTCCATTTGTGTAGAAGAACACACGTTGATGCGCTCAATTTGCTGCTCATCTTTCCTCGAATCAAAGATATCTGCAGGCCTAGCTCATCAGGCACGCTGCTTTACGCTGCCTGACTTATTGACTTTGAACACAGCCAACATGGATCTTCTCATCAGGTTCTGGCACATCGGCACCATTGATTGCACCGATCCATGACCAAGTCTGATGGAGGGCAAGTCAATGCAGCTTACTGTGGATGGCTGGTACCTGTAAATCAGCTTTATACTTGTCAATGGTGCTGTCCAGTCGGAGAGCTGAAGATAACAACGTGTCATCTGCACTCCACTCCTCAGGAAGTTAAAGGCATGGTCAAGTCATTCTTGTTAACTCTGAGCTCAAATCAAGACAGTATCGCTCCGCGGTCCTCCGCGTCACACGTCGAAATGCATTGTGAAGTAAAGCGTAGTGCTACGACTTTGTTGATACGAGCGGTGCTCGCCACTTTGTTTATGTTGCTGTTTACGGAGCCAGGCCTGTGTAGAAGTGTCAGTTTATCTTTTCAGTAAGCTAGCGAAATGCGAGGAGATATTTGTTGAATTTGACAAGAAGTGCATTAGCTTACAAATAGCTTGCAATAGCTGACTTTACCTTTAATAAATGATTGGTGAGATGTATTACTGGGCAGAGGGTTAAAACAGGTACCAGACACGCACAGCAACGGAGCATGCAATGATTTATAGCAATTATATAAGTAAAATACTACTTTCTGTATTTCTGTATGCTGCATTCTGTGCAGTACATATTTAACCATCTTGCTCAAAATTATTATTAATGAGCTTTAAAAAATACTTGTATATGTACATGTATCTATTCTATTATTCATACGGCATACTGCAGGAGCTAACATTTCTATTTACATTTGAGTCACTTAGCAGACGCTTTCAAGTGGCCACACATTAAACTCTGTCAGTGTGTATTTGAAGGAGAGCTGTCACCTTGGGTGTCTGTCTGTGTGTTCCAGGAGGAAAGTAGGCTGCAGGAGAAACTAGGCCATCACTCACACTCAGGAGAGGAGTCTCCAGCTCAGCCCGCCGCCCTGTTTCAACGCCTGCCGAGACGGCTCACACATCTGTGTGTGTGTGTGTGTGTGTGTGTGTGTGTGTGAGTGTACATCTGTGTGTGCATGTTTGCATCTGTGGTTATATGGGTGTTTGTGAGAGAGTGCGAGATATTTTCTGTATGTGTGTATAGTCTGTAGAGTATGTGTGTGTGTGCAAATGTATAGTCAGTACAGTATGTGTGTGTGCGTGCGTGTCTCAATGTCTGTGTTTGTGTGCATGCGTGTGCGTGTGTGTATAGTGTGCGTGTGTCTGTCTGTGCTTATGTGTGTGTGCGTACGTGTACGTCTGTGTGTGTGTGTGTGTTTGTGTGTGTGTGTGACCAGACAGAGAGTACCCTGGACAGCCTAGGAAAGGCTCCAGGCTGTGGTGTGCTGCAGGGAGCCAACCTGTGGAAAGAGCCCAGCCACAGAGCACCGTGCTGGGCACAGCAGTAGTCACACACGTCCCCAGGGCACGCTGCACTGTCACAGTCTGTGGCATCTCCCTGAAAAGCTGCTGTGGGGCCCAACCAGGATCTATATAAATTGGGTGAGTGTGAGTGTGAGTGTGAGTGTGTGTGTGTGTGTGTGTGTGTGTGTGCGTGTGCGTGTGTGTTTACAAGGTATGCATGCATATATAGATGTATTTCAGCATCTACTGCTGTAAACGAAAACATATTGACAAGCTGAGTGTATTCATGAGTTATTATGGGTCTGCGCCGCTGTACGTTCTTTGAGTTTGGGTGTTTAAGGAGTGCACATTATAGGGAATTAAAAACAGAAATGGCTGAACTGAGAGGTGTGTGCACATATGTGATTTTGTGACTGAAATAAGCTGCAGGCCTACCCTCATGCACGCCTCACCTAGACATTGTTTTGCCTCAGGGACTCCACTACACCGTCCCACACTCTCTCCGCCATCACTTATTCAAGCCTGACATTTTCCCTGGCTAAATAAGGACAACCTTTGAACTGACACGCTGGCCCTTTAATGTTGAGCTGGTAGACGTTCCAGATGCCCCTGTAAGCCTGTATGCAGACAGGGTTCACACAGTTGCAATCCTACCCCAGGCAGTAGTAATGCCCTGTTGTCAAATCGGAACAGAGATATAGGCTAATGTCTGCATCGCACATGGTTAATTGATCTTTGACAGGCTCAAGCAGGCTGCTGTTGCACTGGGTGTGGTGCAGGTGTCGGGTTGCCAGGTTGGGTTTAGATGGGATGGTGACGTTCATGTATCCTGACTTGTAATGGGGACTGGGTTTGAGTTAGCGCTGCCGAGTAGCAAACTAACTAAGGCTCTGAGCCTTAGCTAAGCCTCAGTCAGGTTACCTGTTGAAAAGGTCATATACTTTCAATTGTAAAGATACAGTTCATCTCTTGTGGCTTCTATTGAGCACTAGCTTCTCTCCCCCCCCCCTCCACACACACTGAAAGAGGGTTGGACAATGCCTGTGAGCAGAGCCACTATCTCACATTATATCTTTGTGAGTATCCTTGATTAAGCAAGCTCCCTTGCTTATTCAAGGATGTTGTGAGTGTGGTGAGTGAGTGTTTATAGTGCCCCTCACAGCACACAGTGGTCAGGTGATATGGTACTGAAGCCCTGCCTTCAAATCTCACAAATACTATGTCTAGTTTGATCTCGGAGAGGTGTTGACGCTCACGCTGCTTAGAAACGCCGCACACTTCACACTGAGAGGTGGTGGGCCAATACACAAACGACAGGGTGTTATAGAATATTAACATACGCTGTAAGGGCAATTAGTAACCATGGCGATGAAAAGGGGGTATGAAGTGTGCTGCCATTCACGCAAATTACTTTTCAACTCGCATGCTGCGGCACTTAGTAACGCACACAGTATGGAAATGTGGGACCGCACATGCACACGAATGGATGCAAATGTGGTGTAGGTTATATGTGCACACCCACACGGGAGACAGGATGATGCAGAGCTGGTGTGTTATAATGGGATCGCCGCGGTGACGGCGGCGAGGATAAGGGACTCCGAGCAACACAAATCATTCCTAGCACACATCAGCGCTGACGCCACTGATGCTAATCCGTCAGACAGCCATACCTAATGCAGTAGATAGCCAATCTATCAGTTTACGCACGCACACTGATGACCCACGTGCACGGAAAACACACACACACACACACACACACGCGCACAGGTTTTGAGTTCTTAATGCTTCACCTAACCCTTGCAGTACAGACTGGATCACACATGCAATACTCATACAAGCATCACTCGCCTAGCGTACAATAGGCATAATAATTTACACTACATTTACTATATTACTGCATTGTACTATATTCATTCCTTCAGTTTTATATGATTTTAAAGTGACTTTGTAAAGAAAGTTTACAATACTGTTAACTTTAATTATAAACAACAGATATTATCAAATCAATGATCATATAAAAAAGGGCACTATTAGATTGCCCGCCAGATAGTTTGCCAGTATTAAAGCATCACTGTGTTTAATTCAGTGAATACTGGTCCAAAATCAACATGTTGCACACGAACACACTTTTACTGTTTTACAATCTAATAATGAGTGCTACAATCTGAGGATTACGGCCATATTGGGCTAGTGTTCTTGACGTAAATTACTTATTAACGCTCCTACTCTGCTGATTAGCTCCTAGCTGGCTCTGTGTCCACTTAAAGGGATTGCATTAACCTCTGCCGCTCTCGGTGGGCAGATGAGCTGCTCTCTCACCCTTTAAGATGTGCACTGTATTAAACTTCCTTCTTTGGCTTGGATCCCTGTCTTGGCTTTCATCCAAACAAAACAGGCAAAAAGCCACACACGCACACACACGCACACGCAGAGATACATAAATAGACAAAGCACATGCATACAACCACGTGATGCCCTCAACCGCCCCCATCACTTGGGTGAACCAATATGGTACACAATGTACAGTATGTTGTTATCTAACTAACAGAGTCGAAGAGAGACAGAATGTGCGTGGCCTTGTTTTTAATCTGGATTTATCTTGACTATATTTAACAATATGGAGCGCAACACAACACTATTTTAGGAAAAGTCAAAGACTGGGGGAATTCAATATATATTTTTAAACATAGTCATGTACAGTTGATAAACCTCCACGGGTCAAATTTACCCTGTGGCGGTTCTAATGCTGACAGTGACATAAAAATGGCTGTCCCACAAACATCGATCGAATTATCCCACCTTTCCTTCACTTTCTCTCCCGTCAGCTATTTGGCTTCTTTTATATACACACACCACACACATGTAAGTATTGCCTCTTCAGACTTCCGCCCTACGTCACGTGACGACGTTACAGCTACGCTTGCTCTCTAAATACCTGCAGCATACTGTAGGCCTATGTAACACCTGGCTGCTTTTTCTTCTTTATCTTCCCAATATCTTTAAAATTAAGCTCCTAATTAAGCACTTCATTTTAAGAACACTTAATTAAGTGTTCTTTTTGATGTTCCAAATTGTTGGGTTATTTAAAAGGTGTATATATGATTTTATAAACATTGATATAGCAGCAAACAACTACCATTTTCAGGTTGTGATAGCTCTGTGATGGGCCTGGGTTAGAATCTGGCCTGAGGTAATTTCCTGATTCTTCCCTGATATCTCTCTTCCATTTGCGTCCTGTCTATATATACTGTCCTGTATATAAAAGAACAAAAAGCATCAATTTCCCAGCCCTAGTTTCTTTTCATGCAGTAAATGCAACATCTTTGCAACCAGTCAATGAGTAATCATATTAAATAATCGGGATTTCAATATTGACCAAAATAATCATGATTATAATTTTTTCCATAATTGAGCAGCCAGAGAAGAAATGCTTTATGGTCTACTACATGTTTTATGATATACAGAAAAGACGTGAGACGAGACTTTGGGAAACACCCAGTTCTGTCAGAACATTTAAACAGGAGCTGATTTCCTCTTATATACAACCATAGTTGTGACCCTAAACCTGCATTACTAAGTGGAGAGAGCTGTGCTAATTCAAATTAGCTGCTTTCCTGGGTGCCTGTACTTTCTCAACTAGTTTTTTTCTGCTGCTGTCCTCCGTCCCAGCTGGAGGAGGGTCAGCCCCGTGCCACCAATGAATGCCTCATCAACACAGACATGAACAGCAGACAGAAACCCTGTAAGTTATTTATAGTGCTGTTAATGATGGCTGCTGCAGGCTCCCTGGACAGCAACACATGCATAGACGTCCAGAGAGATATATACTAAACAGACAGATCCACGCTCTCCTGTGTGTGTGTGTGTGTCTGGTCGCAAACACACACACAGAGCTACAATTAGACAGTCTCACCTTGACATTCCTTCCACTGAGCTGTGTATGCTGGGGCCAATCGCTCTGTCAAAACACATCAGCACAGCTGGTGGAGGAATACACAACAAAAAGCCAACAAGTCCTGACTCTGCATGCTGTATCACACACACACACACACGCACGCACACGCACAAACACGCACACACACGTTAATCTCTCCCCAAATAGAAATCTCTTATGCATCAAGCCAAGCTGTCTGCCTATAGAAATAGAGTTTGTGTGTATGTAGTAAAGACCCAAGAGGAAAGAACCTAAGTGAGTGCAGCAAAAAAGAGAAAAAAAGGGAAATTTGCTGAGCGTCTGTTAGATTGGCTGCCTCTTGGGACAATGAAGCACAGCAGGGAGCCACAGATTCACTGGGCTGGGTTCTACTGTACTCTGGCTGTACGCTTCCTGGGAGCACAGATCAGCCATTCGTCTGTCAGCCGCTGCTAACGGCCCCCCGTGTCGACACTGGGAGGTTCGGAGAGATATTCAATCAGCCAAAAGGGGCCCAATCAAATTACTTATTTCCAATGTTCTGTTTACAAAATGTTCTGCCCGCTAATTGGTGTCATATGGGAGCAAAATATTCATTAAAGTCAGCCTCGTTAGTTTTTAGTGCGCTCTCATGAGCAAGTCAGGAAGTCAGCAAAAACCATATAAAGGAGCGCTAAGGCAAGGAACTGTGGCACGGTCAGACCCGTCCTAAAATAGGTGTACAGACTTAACAGTACCAGCAACAACAGACAGACCATGCTAATATACTACATGTACCACATCTCCTAGTATCTAGCGTGAGTCTGCATGCTGTTGTCACATACTGTGGCACCCTAAGGCACATGGAAAGTAACCCCCCCAGTGTTTGCTGTGATGCGTGGTGGATAGCTTTCTATCTGATCATTATGTTTGAAGAACAGCTGACAGGGTTGTGGACAAAGTAAAGCCTGGCACTCCATTCCCCTCGGTAAACATGAGGAGTTGGGCTGAAAGCTTTTCCATTTTAGTGCGTCATTGTCTGCAAGGTAATGGCGTGTGTGTGTGTTTTGTTAGGCTGTTAACTTATTTCCATTTGTGTCTGTCCTAATAAAGCAGTCAATGTGACAACGAGAGCAGAGGGCACACTGAAGGCACTGCATATTTATATGTGTGCATTGATGCATGCACTTTTGGCTGACCTTGTGTGTGTGTGCGTGTGTGTGTGTGTGTGTGGTGAACTAGCCTGCAGCACAAATATCAGCCATCGGCCTAATGCTCAGGCATAGCTGGTTTATTTGCTTCATGGCTGCAGGGCTTAGCCTGAGGTGTTGCTTTACATCAGTAATTAGCATTTCACATAAACACTGCACACAAGATGAATTCTCACATGTTCTATTACATATTTTTGTATTTACTCCTACGAGTTAGACCTTTTAAAACCAGGTGTGATTAACTGTTCGGCTACACTGTTGATGCTTCACATTGCTTGAAGTCGAACGCACAAACTGTACAGTAAGCCAATTTATGTTTCCCTATTCCTATTTATATTCATATTGTGCTTGATAGAAATGTGAAAATTTAAGCAATTACAGGTACAAAGTAAGAGGTGGTTGAAATATTTACATAACACAAATCTATTAATGGTCAATGTCAGTGGAAGTTACTGAATAGAAAAACAACTTTAGGGCCCATTCACATGCAGTGCCTTAAAAGGCATGGGACAGTTCCTGTTCCTGGAACAGTTCCTCTAATAATGATACACTACAATGACGTAAAACAAATGCCAGAATGTTAGCATTAGCAACATAAAACTTGCCTTACAACCTATGGAGACATAGAGACAGCAGAGAACCATAATTAAGGACCTCAGCAGACCTAGGCTACAAATACTGCCCGCCATGAGCTAACATAATTAGATTAGCCTGCATGGTAGCATAGTAACTATTAGCTAGAATAGCAGCCTATGAAATACAGCGTGCGTTGTTCCACTGTTCCTGTTTAAAATAATGTTCTCTTCAGAGGTCACACAGCTCCAAGTATCCTTGAACCAGCCTGTATAGCCTATAATAAGCCTATTTTAGTCAGGTTGGGTGGAACAAATGACTACATAAACAGAACAGGAGATCAGACAAGAGAGACCACCTAGGTTCAGGGCTCGATATTAAGGCTTGTCCGCTTGTCCGGGACAAGTCGATTTTTGAAGGGGCAAGTGCAAGAGGATTTTACTTGCCCGACCG